>VCMS01000221.1:95643-110711 GCA_022539475.1 Gracilaria domingensis | reverse complement strand
TCTGCGATGGCGGCCGTCTTGCTGCGCCAAACGAACGCCGCGAACGCGGGTATTCTCTGATGAAGTACGGGCTGCGTGATTGCTCAGTTCCTCAGCGAGGCTGGTGCTTCCGACGCAGCGTCGGGGGAGGTTTCGCAAATGCGCGATGCCTCTCCTCGCGCAGATCGCGAGCGGCGAACAATCAGCCTGGTTCCGATACTGTGCAACTTCTCCTCCATGGCGTCCCTCCCTGGGTTAATGACCCATTAGCTAGGCAAGTTTGCGGGCTCAGAGTAAGACGAGCCGCAACATAGTTACGGTAACCAGTAAAAACTGGTGACTTCTCCTTAACATTCAAAGGCTTTTTCCTTCCTTCACAAGGTACACACTTCATACTCCTCCTTTTCGGGGGTAATCTTCCTCTTAGAGTTCCATTTCCTCTTCATAGAGTCTTCTTTCTCTTCTGAGCTTCATTTCCTCTTTCAAGAGTCTTCTTCCTCTATTCGAAGTGTATCTATCGTCTCTCTTCCTGAGGGGCCATGAACTGCTTCGAACTTCAAACTGTCCTCCGTCATAGGAGTGTCTCCTCACCACGCGAGTAGCGCGTACAGTACTGCCCTGGAGGTTGTCGCAGTGGTTCCTCGACGAGTGTTTGTCGTTCGTGAGGACCGTTCTTGCGCGGTACGCGATAAGCCTCCCGTCTACAACGAACGTGTGTTATCCGAACCATCGCTTGGATGTAGGTTTAGCCTGCAACCGCCGTGTCAGTTCGACGATTTGGTACTTGCACGATCCTTACGAATCGGGTGTAATGGCTCCAGGGGTTGTCGCGAATCCCGCGACGGCGGATAGCCCATACAGCGATAACTGGTACTGAGCATACTCCTTCGGGTTCAACTGCTGTCCCACGATGTGGCTAGCCGACGAACTCTTTCGAGTAATAACGCCCCTCGAGCTCTTTCCTGCGAAGGGTCGTCAGCGCCGCTGCGGCGACTGCCGTAACTTCGTCCATTCAGCGGTGCTGTGAAGTCTGCGAACTGACGTCTTCGCGGTGAACGTTGTCTTCTGTTGAAGTCGTCGCTTCCACGTTCCGGGGCTTACTTTCGAGGGCAGCTTCGCCCGTTCGGCGGGCTCCGCGACACTGGCTAGTTTCACCGCGGTAGTTTCCGTCTTTGAAGGTGAAGAGCGGACGCGGAGGCGCGATTGTTCCTCACGGCACGTGCCGGCTCACGTGACGACACGCGACGGTTCGCGGTGGTGGCACTTGCCACGAGCTGTGATTAGGCCCACTGTGTGGCGCGCGGCTGCGCGCCCAAGATTTGTGTGCGCAAGCGCTCCGCCAGCTGCACGTGTGCGTTTTCCCTAAATAGGGCTGTAATCCGTTATTCCAACGAGCGGTGCGCCGTCCATGACTTATCGAAAACGTCTATGACGTGCGGGCTTGCGACTTCCCCACGGCTGGGTGCAACGGTGCACGTACCATTACCTTCGAACAGGGGTATGTGAATTCTTCGGCTTCAGCGAGCGTCTTCTCTTCTCTCCTGTCTGCAGTGTCTAAGCGTACTGGATCTGCTCGTGACTTCCTTAGCGCGCGCCCGTGAAGGCGGTATGTGGTCGGTCGTAGCGGACGGTTTGCGGCGACTGCGCGTCCGATACTCGTGATACAGTATCGCAGCTATTGCTGTAGCCTCACTTTCTGCCGAGAGAATTCGAGTGTTCTTGATCAACATTCAGGCCTTGCGTGGTAACGTCGCGAACGAAGCATGCCCGCGTCCTGGGCAGACGAGCGCGATGGGCGCGTGTTCTGGCCGACAATTCCCACAAGCGGGTGAGCGATAACCAGTATCCTGGGACACCTCCGAGCGCGTTGTTGCGTGCGGTATCCTTCAGAAAGGTCGGATCCTTCGCTAAAAGGTTTGCATCCTCCGCGGAGTTCTCTTGCGCGATCAGCGGTCCGACTGCCAGCGCGTCCTTCGCAGGCCTCAACACGCGATAGCGGGTGATCCTTCCTCACTGACAGTGGTGTCCGTGCAAACCTACGTCTTCGACGGTGGTCTGAGGCGACTACCGCTCCTCTCATTATCTTCCTGAATCACGGTGCTGCGGACGGTAGCGGCACGGTGACTCACTCTTCCGCGACGACGCGTGAATCCTCTTCCCCTCCTTAGGTGGAGCGTTACGGGGAGCGAGTCATCACGGTCTGGTTGACGGTGTAAATTAGACGCTGTGAAACGCGATTTCACGCAGCTGGTGTATGTTCGCGCATACTCGGCTTTGCGGAAGATATACGGTAACCTCTGGCGAGACCCCTTGAGGTGGGCGAAGCCCACAGTAGGTTTAGGTGTTCTGCGACGAGATCTTCTCGGTTCTGTGTCTGTCAGCTTCTCGCTGTGAATCCGAAACTACTTGTTCGCGTGTTGCACTGATTGGCGCCCCGCACAACGCGGATCGCGGGGAAGAAACGCTCATGAGCGCCACTTCCAGTAAGATTTCTGTGTCGTATTTCTACGCTAATAACGCGTATGGAACCATCAGCGGTTGGGTGAAAGCTTGTAGGCGACTCTCCTTTACAGGGTTGCGTATTACTCCTTCCTGACCAAGGCGACGTTTTCCCACTTTTCATGGCGCGTAGTGGTCTCCGTACGAATAAAGTCCTTGTAAGCGTGTTTGTGCTTTCGCCATTGACGACCATGGCGAAGGTACATGGCAGATAACCACTGCGTTCCATTTGCCAAGTAGTGATTGTCCCGTAATTGCCGGTGACGTATCCAGCTTGTGCTGATTGGTTTCAACCGCAACCTGGCGGTGGTGTCCGTTAGAGATACGAGCTCCAAACGGGACGATTAAACGCAGTTACTGTATGTGAACGTCTGCGGTATTATAACGCATACGTCACGGTATCCGTGTAGAAGATCCCAAAGTTTTTGGGTGGTTCATCAGTACATGAGTTAGCCCGCAAACGGCGGAAGAGCAATTGTCCGGTTAAACCGTTCGCTTGCCCATTGCATTGGGGATGATACGTCGTGCGTGAAGAGATTCTTTCACGTCGAGTATCCGACATACATCGCTGGAAGAAACGTGCTGTAAACTGCGGACCATTATCCGAGCGGTGATTGGACGGGGACGTAGAGCATAACCCAGATGGCGAAACGAATGGCCTCCGCAACACTCGCGTGCTGTAATCGACCTTGGAACGGAACTGTCCGGCCTAGCTTACTGAATCTATCCGTAATAACGAGTAAGACCACGCCTTTCCTCGGGAAGTACGCAAGAACTCACCTGAGTATATGATGGCAATAAACTCCAACGGCGCCCTTGCGGGGAAAAAGTTGTTAGTTTCTTTCGCATGGCGACGCTGTTTTAACTCGCTTCGAGCAAATGTGTGCACGCCTTACACGGTGAGGCAGTCCAATCCGCTAACGCGGCCAGTTTAGAAATCCCCGACGCAGTGTCGTGTACAAACCGCTTAGACCACCGGATGGAAGCCATCCGGAGTGATGCGACGAGATGCAATAACTCCTTGTTTTTGTAAAGGAGTGAGAAACCACAATTTGGGGTAGAATGAACTCACTCTGACGAGTAACACTTGTGTGTTGACACCCGAATCGGATTTATCAGAACCGACCAATTAATTCTGGGCGCGTATCCTCGTACAGAACGGGTCCAGATTGCTGTTCCCCGCACGAGCTCTTCTGGGGTAATCGGGGACGAATGTACCGGATTCCGGGTCTTCACCGTCTTGCCGACGAGCCAAATCATCAACAGATGTTCGATCCCAACAAACGATGTTCGTAGTCTTCATCACACTCCTCACATGGGGAAACAGGGGGATACTCTTCCCCATCCACATACGGTCCACATCCGACTGGTAGCTTACATCATCCGATATCTATAAAGTCGAGGCATCAACGATATAAAGAGAGAAACTTACAAACAATACAAACCACACTCTTATAGTATACCACCACTACAGAAATCAGTACACACACAACAATCCGACACCAGCGACAAGACACGCCAGCGCTTAGAGATAGACAAGAAACAGAGATTAAACAAGCAACAAGAGGCATAGCATACACAGAGATAATTAGAAAAGAGGTAAAGAACCCGATAAGCACCACACCATCCACAACCCAAAAATCGTAAGATCTGCGAGCCTACCGATGGCGAGAGCACCCTTTCGAACCGAGTAATTGCGCTCGTGCACGTTGAGTGTATCGAGTACCAATATGCAATTGGTTTTGGCGCTCCCTTCGGTGTAGTCTGAAAGAGAGCACAGCCAATTCTGGTAATGGCTCGAATACCGTATCCACGGTGTAACGGCAAACCCGTTCTTTCGGTAACGCTAAACACGGGTGCCGTAGTACCAGCCTCTTAGCAGGTGTAAGCCTCCACTTGCGTGGGGGTAGTGGTCCCAGATTTGGGCGCTTGTCCCTTCTTCAGGAGTTCGTTGAGCGGTCCCGCGATCTTCGCGAGCGGGAACTGAACCGTCTATAAACGTTGCCATAGCCCCAGAAAGGAGCGTAAGCTCTGTCTGGTTGTTAGTGGGGTGCTTCGCCTCTTTGAGGGACTTCACCGCGAGCTTTCTCGATCAGTACCGTCCTGGACGTATGACATGGCCAGATACTTCACCTGAGTCAGTGAAGAACCTTCACCCTCCTCAATTTGGAGAGTAATTCCAGATGCTGCAAAGCGTCATTATCTTCACCGAACATGTTCGACGGTAGAATCGTCCCAAACTGTTGGAAAACCGGAATGACGTCATCGAGGTATACCCAAAGCCAACTCCGCATTGAAGCGAGCTAACAAATGTCCAGAGCCGCTGAAACGTACGGGGCGTTCGTTAACCCAAACGCATAGTCTTAAAGCCGGTATAGTCCTGATGACGTAAAGGGGCGGATCTTGTCACGGGGTACCTTCCGGTCTCACTGGTACCGCGTGCTAATACCGCCAGTTTGCATCCAAAGTGGAGAACACATAGCTATCGCCACGCTGAGTCCATATATCGGTCTACTGAGGTTATACGGGTACAAGTCGTTTGGACGGTGACTCGTTCAAAGCGACGATAGTCGATACAAAAGCGCCAGAACCATCCGGGTTTCGGAGCACCAGTAACACACTGGAGATGCCCGGCGTACTGAGCCGTTCTAATCACGCCAGCAGCGTAGCATTTTGGTTTGTCCTGAACTCCTTCCTCCTTCCCGTGCTTTCCGGGCCTTGCCTGTAAGGGTTGCTGAGCAAATCGGCTTGGTCTGCCGCAGGAGGTCAATCCGGTGTTCCGTAGTTTGTTGAAACCTCTCGAGCGAACCATCCACATTGGTGTAAAACCTCGCAAACATGTTGCACAAACTTTCACGGTGTGAAACGGTACATGACGCCAATTCAATTCTAACCGTATAGGGTCAATCTTTCATAACCTCGTCAGGAACGGTCTACCTTCCGAGTCATTTCGTGTGTTCACAGCCGTCTGAGACGGGTACGACGCGGAGAGCGAGACGATTCTCCCTCCCCCCTAAGTGGAAGACACCAGCGCGTTCTTCAGCAATCCCGAGCATCTCGGCGGCAGTCACCTCTTTGTAGGATAAGTGCGAGGGGTGGGGTAAGAACAGATACCAATTACTTGGTTCTCACCTAGATACTGGGTGCTTCTCTTGCCAAACATTCCGGCTAACAGAACCCGAAAGGAGGTGTTTTCGCTGTTTGATTTGAACAACTGCCGTTCGCCCAACGCGACCTGATACTATCCTCGTTATAAACGAGTTCAAGGTTGAACAACCCGCCAAACCACGCGGTGCGGCAGTCACATTCAAAACCCAAACCTGGGATTTGGCGAATAGAAAATTGCAAGACGCGCTACGCGGAGCTTCGGCGACTCCTTCGGAGGCGAGGAACCCTGTAGAGAGAGCGGGTAGTGGTACACAGCTTAGCTGACGCTCGGCGGTAATGTGAGCGTAATCCGCGGACCAGGGTCGTGCGATTACCGAACGATCTTCCCATTTCACTTACGCGCACGCCGAGTCGGGGATGGTGTCGACATATCTGTCGACCAAAAGTCAGCACCTATGAATGAAGGGGCAGCGAGCGTCTGCAGAGACGATGAATTTTTACCGTTGCTCGAGGCAGTTACCCAATCCTGACAATCAGTGAAACCGATTCTTCGAGCGTTTGTTTTAACGGTATATATGTTAGCATCCTGCCACGCTCCATAGGGATGGGTCATGGGGCGGATTTCGACACGTTGTACCTTCGCGGGTCAAAGTGAATGGAACGACTCATACAATGGAAGTTGTGGGCAGGCACCTGTATCCAAGACAGAAAGATGAACGGGTCCACCATTACTGTGGTGGATAGGACCCCGAAGGTCAGCCAAATTCTTGTAGTTTCGCATTGCCAGCAACCGATACGACTCGATCCGGGCATCTGGTTGTATCCTGAACCGTATCCACGGGGACGTAACACGCAAGAGGTGGCTCAGAGTCCACGTTGAAGATCAGGTCTGCTGTCCTCGAAAGGATTCTGACCTGGGAGCGAGGCGGTGACGGTCTCAGCGCCGTCGGAATAAATGGACGCTTGACTTCGGATTATGGTGCCGCCTCTCCACTTTGGATGAACTCGCATACTCAGTTTACTGAGTTCCATCCGTTCTAAGGACGGGTAACGGGCGTCCTGTGCAGCAGGCATCTCTACAGATTCCTGTGGAACAACGACCAGAACTACCCGCGGCAGCGGTATGCCGCCACGGGCTTGAAGGCCCGTTGAAACATTGACCTGTGGTCGAACCAAGAGTGCAGGTAGACGCAGCCAATCTCTGCCGCAGACACGTACAGGGGTAATCAGGCCTTCGCACGCAGATATGCGGTTTAACCGGGCACTGACGCCTGTTCGGCGGGGTCCGCTTTCAAAATTCGCCACAACCGTGGGCATTGTCCCTCATCGAGAGGTTGCAGTTGGAAGCTGCATGCCGTGGTTGTAACACCGTGAAACAGATCAGGGGTGGCTCTTGTCCGGAACTCCGTGGGTCTTTGAAACTTCACCGTTCGCGGGGTCACCCAACCCGGTCGCTCTGGTACGACTCCCTGAATAGGGTACTTGAGGACCGCGACCGCGTGGACGGTCTGCGTAAACAGCAGTGCTCTTATCCGTCTTACGACGAGGCTTCTGAGTAGAAGGCAACTCCGTAGTCGGGATGACCCAGGTCCCCGTGCGAGATGTAGTTATCCACATCGTGGCCAGAAAAGTTCCCTGCGTAGCAGTTGACAGCTGATGACGACCCCCTGCTTTCGAGGTGCAACGCTTTGGTTGAAAACGGTATCCGGTGCGCTGCGCAGCAAGGCGTCTTCCCTCCGCTTCGCTACTGCACTAACCTCCTAGGTAGGTAGTCTTCTTTCCAGTTTCCCGTTGCTGGGGCACGAGAGTACCAAGCCGATTCAATCCGTTGATATAGCAGGCGTACAGACGCTCGTTGGACGAGTAAAACATTGCCACCGCACGGTGGAATGCGCACTTATTCCGAGGCGTACCGAGTACTCTCGTTTTCCGAACTCCTTCGGTGCGCTTCGTTTTGTCTCCCGCAACGTTCGGTGATTGCTTTATCCTCCGCAGTAGAGGTATTTGTCGCATACGTCGGAGCGCAACAAATACTGCAACTTTCGGCGCAGCTATGGTGCACCCTCTTTCAGAGGCGCGAAGATGAACCTTTACAGAGTTTAGTTCTGATCTTTCCAGCCGAGTCACGTAGAAATACGAGTAAGGCAAAAAAGTTGCCATCACTCATGCCGAGGATGTCGGCTCCGCTAACAAAGGTGAAAGAAAGTCAGCACCAGAATGGGGATCCTCCCAGTAAAACACTGGTTGCGGAAAGGTTAAGGATGCGTTTGATGCAGTCCTTCACCTTAACCCGTGCTATGGGGCGTCCGATTCAGACTTTTAATCTTCCACACGGTACTACGGTACAAATAAAACTTTTAAACAAGGGATTTCGTCGCTCCGATTTCCTCAAGACCTGAGTGCTTTTCGCCCCCGTTGTCCGGGACGCCATGGGGACGTAGGAACTCCGCGAACGCGTAGGACGAGCGCGGTTCACCGTCAACTTGACGAGGCTCGATGATAAGGAACTCCGCGCGAGCGGGTTTGAGGAGACTACCAGATAGACTGTGAGAAATCCCGTAGTTCATAAGCTCGTGCGATTACTCATGTCTCTTCTTAGAGCGACTCTTCCTGGCGACTTCCGGTTCACGAAGGTGTTGGGCTACGTAGAGCACTCCCGCAGAAGCGGCACGCAGGGGCCGTTCATCCTCACGATGGTGGCCTCTAACGTCTCAAAGACGGCCAAGGAATCCGAATGAACTTCGTGCCAACCTCCCCGGTGAAACTGGGATATCTTGAAGAATCCTCTAAGCAGGGCATTAAACATCACTTGCTTAAAATACGTAGATCATCCTGATACACCTTCGTTGAGGCTGCGTCAACCTTCTAAACGAAAGTGTGTACGACCTCGGGAACACGAGTGCTTCATGGGACCTCATGACAGCAGTCCTGAGCCTCAAAGCACACGAAATTGAGTCTCCACTCGTTTACGAGCGCATCCTTCGCCGCGACAGCCGATATAATAGGCCCTCCAAAAGGAGCAATGAGGGCCATGCCAACTGGGGCGTCACGACGACCTTTGACAGGCGTGTATTCCGGTTTCCGGGTTTTCTTCTTTCCCTCACTCTGTAGGGGTTCAAGGAACAGACCGCAGCGCGGGGGCAAGCCAGAAGCCAACGGAGCGAGACTTCGTCGGGCTCGAGCGCTTGCCCGACACCATCGTCCACGACGAGAAACCACCAGCAAACTGGGAACAGGAAAGCACAACAATAACGGCTCGAATGAGTTTTGTAGCGTCTAACCGAGTGACGAATTAACCGACCAAATCGGCGAAACCCAACCGTACCACGCGGAAAGAACGAGCCGTATACGGAATTAGGGCTGAATCGACCAATTGCTGGGAACAGTAGACAACACCAAACGGGGTTGAACAACAACCGTACCGACGGGAATCACACTACGGAATAGGTAGTGCCCCGGTATAACGCCGTGTCAAACAACAACCGCAAAATGAGGAAAGCAGTACCAACACCGAACGTCTGTCGGCAAGGCCCTCCAGTAAAAACTGTGTAGTGTAACTCCACGACCAGGAACGAACCGCGCAACCGGAATTGATCAGAAAACAACTTGGCTCGGATCAACGCGACTTCTAAGTGGGAGACCAATTGTTAGTGCAAAACCCGTGTAAGAGCAAAACCCTGCGCTACGCGCGACGATGGGGAATCTCCACTAGGATTGTCGAGTCCTAACTCCACTGGATGAGATAGGAATACAGAGGCAGAACCTCTCTGTCCGTGCTCGAGTCGCGAGACACGCCGCGTGTCGACCGCGAGACCGGTGACTGGATTACTGCGGAAGTGAGATCAAAGACGGTGTAGATCCAGAGGTGAAAGTGTGATCCGAACCCTGGAGAGATGGAAAAGGGGAACCGTGCTCAACGGGGGGGAGCTACGGTTCGACCCACCGGAGCGAAAGCTTGAATCGGACCGTCGGCCAACCGGCGGAAACAGGTCCGATAGCGGAGCGCCGACAAGGGCGTGCCAAAAATATACCCAATACTGGGCGGAAGCAATCACTGAACCAGGTGAAACGGGTGACAACAACAGCCACGAAAAAATGACAACAAAATACAAATGAAACAACAAAGGGACCGATACAAACGGTACGTAAAACAAAGGTTCCCAGAGATGGCAAGATGCAAGCTTTCCATAAGTGCCTGAGGGAGTAGTGGCGGAACAATCGTGGTTTACTCTCGAGCGAGGAGTGGGTAAACCTAGTAGGAGCTGTCTACTATAGCCGATCCTGAACAGGACGAGCTCCGTTGACCCAATTACTCGTTCGGCTTCCAGGGTGAGATCACCCGAGTATATTACTGTATTACCTACACGGTATCTACAATGGCACACCTCCGAGGGTCATACACGTCGGACCGACCCCACTGTCAGGGTGTGGGGGTATTCGCCCAACGGGCGTGCACAGAATATCTAACTAAGCAACTCCACCCGTGGGCCTCACTATCACTACCACTAGGCAGCTTCATGCTAGGGTCTACCTATTAAGGTCCATACCAATACCATCCGCCAACAATCCGCAAAATTTAGGGGAAGTGTTTTCTGCTCATAACTTTGCACGTCACCCGGCCATCAGTACCATCTCATTGTAAACCGTGTATGCACTTCGATAGCGGAAAGCCGTTGCTCCAATCTCCCCCTCTTAGGTTTTGAGTGTCGCGAGCGCGAGCGCCGCGGACGTGCGAAGTAGCGACATCTCGGGAGTATAAATATGACCGTCCCCTCTCAGGGTTCTTAACCGGACTTCGCACTTGGTTCTTCGCACGCAAGCGGCTTTCGCCTCCGCTAGCCGGATATAACTCCTCGGTTCATCGCTCCGATACCTCGGCGTTCGCTGCAGTCTCAACTGGCTTCTTCTCCTCCGCTTAGCTCAGGAAATGAATACGAACCCGTTCCATAACCAACACCGCTCCCGGGGAACTCGTTGTCAACTCCGGCAGCGGCGTCTGAGGTGCCCTCGGGGCAGTGCGTCACAACCAAGGACATGACTCCTCAGAAAGGCCCCCTCCCAAATCTTTGGTGGGTTTCAGTCAGCTCCGGCTCCCTCAAGGGAATCGCGTACGGTGGTCCGCGGGCATCAACCAACCCATACGCGGGTATGCAACCATCTCGGATTCCTTCCCTTCTCAACCGAACCAAGCTCAACCTGCTGCCCGCAAGCGGCTAGGCTTCCTTTCAGCTTCTACGCAGGCGTATCCATCCGGGTGCTCCTCTTGCCGATGCTCCGGCTCCTCCAGTTGCTGGGCCTACTCAGGGCCAGGGCCTTTCGATCCTAACGCCATTTTTGGACCCCCTTTGGAATGCCGAAGCAGGCTGTCCGTGACGGTGAACCCCCGTGGGTGGATTAGTCCACGTGGTCCTGTGACATCGGGATATACGGCCGCGAGGGCTCTTGATCTTCTCCCTCGCGCGCCGTTGGTTTCGCACGCGGACATGCGGGTTGCCGATGAGGCTCATCATCGATTCTTACGGCCGTGAACGAATGCTCCCAGGTGGGATCCCCGCGAGATGCGAGGTAACGGGCTCGCCGCGTTATGGCGAACCCCAGTGTTATGCGGTTAGAGAACAAAGATCACTGCTGGCTCTCGATGTGAACGCGACCGGAGGACCGTACCCCCTTGACCTTACTGCGCGTGGGGAGATGGCTCGTTTGGGCTTTACTCCAGGGTTGGCAAGGTGGTGAGTAGCGGTAGAGTCACTCCGTAGCTCTCCGCCAGAGATCCGACTATTACGACGTGTCCGCACTTGCGTAGCCTCTACGGGAGAATACTTCATATGCGAAACTGCGTTGGCGGGAGTTTCCGGAAGCGGAGCATCGGTATCACTTGGGGTGAAAGTGGATCTGATTCCCCTCGTGGAGTCGTCTTGCTGCAGGTGCGAGAGATAGCGCAAATACCTGACACAGCATCGGAGTAGGCCGTCACAGGACCGTGGATCTCTATGAAATTTTCGAGAGGCGGGTCCGGTGTGAGCGGATGGCGCTCCGTCGGGGACTTCTGAACTCCGCCCGACATCTCACTATATCGGTCCGTCATAGATCAATCCCGACTCGGCATTGCGTTCGTTGTACTCCGCCGAGTGGCTGCCCGTTTTCTCGCGTTTCACCTCCTGTGGATGCTTATAATCACTCGCTTGGTATCTTCATCCAAATTGAGGGCTCGCTTCGAAAGGATTCGATCTCTTGTTACCCCCTTGGGTTCCGAGCTAACCAGAAATGTTGGGAGTTGCTGGATGAATCACAGGCGATCTGGGACCGAGTTCCCGTAGCTTGGCACTCCTACAGGCGACAGCGTTTCCAGCGACCCATCACCGGCGAATTTCCACCCGTCCGGGGTGCGGTGTACACGCCCCATGGAGCGCCATCATCGCTCAAGAGGCAGCGACGCGATGCCGCAACGCCCGCGCCGTATGCCGTAGTGTCACCCAGTTGGGTTTGTTTCCCTGAACTAATCCAATGCTCCTCGCTCTGCCCTATTCCAATTGAGTGGATAATGATGAGTGATCGCCGTCGTTGCCGACGGCCAAACTCACTGCATCCGAATACTACCGAACGCAAACGCTGTCCCCCCAACGGAGGGCGCTCCTGCCTAGGGATTGCTCCTGATAGCTCCCACCGCACAACCGGCAAATTGGCCGAAGCAGTGGCTTCCCTCGGCCGATCCTCCAGCTCATGGCGTGCAATCCCTCGGCGTGAACAAAACCATCGCAGCTAGCGGCCACCTCGCGAGCGCATACTTCTCACAGGAATCCAACGCTGGAAGCGGTGCCCTCCACTGCGGTTAGCCCCATAGTCTTTCCTCCTAATCTGTAGAGTGTCGTGATAGTCTCCAATTAAAGCCAGCTATGGCAAGTTTTCCCTACCCTCTGATGGTATGCTTTCTCACAGCTTCTTCTTCTACTTCTTCCTCTTCCTTCTTCAACCTTCTCCTTCTTCCTTCCATTAGCATTTCCAGCATCCTTCTTCTCTTCCCTTCCATGGCTTCTCGCCGTAAATCTTCTTTCTCTTTTTTAGCATTTCACATTTTCCGCCAATTGCGGCATTGTCCCGATAATTCGGTGCGTTACTACTGACAACACTTCTCTCCTATTATATCAGAGATCTCCTTCCTACTTCTTGACTCATCTTCTCTTCCGAGCCCACTCTCTCTCTTAAACCGCAGAGCGGCCGAGAACTGTAAACCTCACCCGTTAACGGCTACCCCACCATCGCCGCATTGTTCCAACGTAGAATGCAATGGTGTCCGAGAACCGGCGATACGACAAGACCTTGACCTAGGGAGTGTTCAAATTGCTCGCCAAGTTCCCCTCTGGCATAGCCGTACCAACGGACTCATACAGTAGCTTCCCTTCGGGGCTTTTCTCTTTCCACGATACATCTTACCACGAATTCCTGTGGTATACCCATGCCTACTTCTGTCTTCTCCGGACATGGCAGTGATGTCCGAGTGGTACCCCCGTTAGTGGTCCTTGGAGCGTTAACCATCTCGGAGCAGGTGACAGGTGACTTCTGTTTCTTCAAGCCTCCTACGGAGTGCGCTAACTCCCAAACGGGCCCGGGCCCAATTGCCTCACAAGTGAGTTTCAACCGAAAACTCTCGATCTCCGGATCCGCGAGTTCATACTCTCCGTCTTTCCCAAACGGCGGCCAACCGACAACGGTAGTCTCCGTTTTCGGAACCACTTTCACTTGTCGCAGAGAGAGCCGTTCGAGTATTAAGTAACCACAGCACTCCCTTGAGGGCGGCGTAACGCTGGTGGCCACGGCATATCCGCCGTGCACTCCATTCTCATTGGATTGGCGGCGCGTGTGCCACATCCCGTACGGTATCTACATGTCAGTTCCGGCAAGCGTCGTAAGCGTCGGGCACCACTCTCCAGCATGCATGGATTACCAGTATTCAATCATCGAACTCCCCATAGTGTCGCATGGCGCGTGCTGCCATTACCGTAATCCGGCCGACGCACTTATAGCGTTCCGTCTGCTAAGCAGCGCCCTTCATGACTTCTCCACTACCTGACCAAGGACTTTCCACACAATTCCCACAAGATCTGTCTTCCTAAGCTCTCCCACTGCGCCATTCCCAGTGGCGCTATTGCGCACTTCCATGCGCTTCGTCCCGCCGAAGGGTCAGCGGATACTCACTACCGCGAGCGTAGTACAGCGGTTCCACGCGACTTGGATTGCATCCCTATATATTGCCACTAACATCCTTAGCAGCAGCATCCCAGCAGGGATTCTTCACTTCTTCTTGAACTTCGTTCTCGCGAGGTTTCGAATCACGCACCGACGCCAGCCGATCGTTCCATGGGGAATTCCATCTCACTCTGAGACTCCACACCTCGGTTAGTCCAGCGCTGCCGGAGCAACCGGAGCGCGATTACACTGTCCCCCCCTTCCTTAGGTGCCGGAAACGGCTTCCGCATTTCCCCAATACCAGTAAGACGAGGGCGTGAATCTCATGTTAATCAGTAAGTGTAGTTTAACCCTGTGAGAGTCCGCGGGTACCTTGAGCAACTCTGATTGTTTCAGCAACGTCAGCAGACCGCGCTGCGGGTGGCCAAAACTGACATGGTACGGTTGCATGCCATACCCGTCTTGTTCACTTCATGCGCGATGTACCTTTCCGGTATCGGCGCGCAAACGCCTTATAGCTCGTGCCGAATTATACTCATTCTCGCATACCCGCTTCGTGCTGATTATCTATATCAAGCACGACGTAGTCTCCTGTATGGATACACCCCATAGGCCACTTGCGATTGGAAAAGAGAGCTATGGCGCTCTCCTCTCAGATTGTTAGTACCTCCTGAGAACACATAATCATCAACCCGAAGCTCTTGGTCAGCGGACCTACGCGATTCGCTATCGAAATTGCGCCGTACGACGTTGAGCTTTCTCCATAAGCGCTTAGCAATACACCATCGTCGTTAACCATTCTTCCACGCTCGGCGTGTACCTCGGTGTCGATCTCGGCCATGTTGGCTGTGCCTCAATGGCAAGAGCGATGTGTCTCCATTGACAGACTAACGAAAAGGACAACGCGTTTACCCAGTAACTGTGTACGGATTAATGCAATCTCCGTCGGTACAAATCCAAGTCTGTGGTGTCTCCCGAACGTAGATCTCAATGCACCAAGAATGGTTCGATTAAATCTCTCTGACCTGACCATTTAGTTTGGGGTGTGATACGATTCAGTGAACAGTCCTAATGTCGAGATCGACCAAAACGGTCTTAGAATTTCGACTGAACTGAGCCGTTGTCAGAGCACGTGTACCGTGGTCCATAGACAAAGACCATGAGGGTAACCAAACGCCTGACCACAGCAGCAAGCAGTTATTCGCTGACGCACCAAGTCCCTACCAGCTTTGGAGAAGCGATCGTGATCACCAAGAGTATTGATCCCTTGCAGTTTTGACAATTCGCCAAGAATGTCA
>VCMS01000221.1:0-93837 GCA_022539475.1 Gracilaria domingensis | reverse complement strand
CCCCTAAAACCCCTGAGGCAATTGGACGCCCGTGTCGGGAGTTAGCGCACTCCGTCAGGACGGCTTGAGAAGACCGAAGTCCACCTGTCCACCGCCCCGAAGATCGGTTCAACGCCTCCAAGGACCACTAACCCGCGTGGGTACCACTGGACATCACTGCCCAATGTCGGGAGAAGCACCAGGAGATGCCAAGGATGGCGTATACCCACAGGAATTCGTGGTAGATCGTATCGTGGAACACGAGAAAAGCCCCGAAGGGAAGCTACTGTATAGAGTCCGTTGGTACGCCTATTCCCCAGAGGAGGACACTTGGGAGCCAATTGAACACCTCCCTAGGTCCAAGGTCTTGTCGTATCATCGCCGGTCTCGGACACCATTGCCTCCAACGTTGGACAATACGATGGTGGGGTAGCCCGTTAACCGGTGCAGTTTACAGTTCTCGTGCCCGCTCTGCGGTTTGAAGAAGAGAAGAAGAGTGACGCTCGAGAAGAGAAGATGAAGTCAAGAAGTAGGAAGAGATCCTCTGTATAATAGGAGAGAAGTGTTAGTAGTAGTAACCACCGAATTATCGGGACAATGCCGCATTGCGGAAAAGTAGAAAATGCCTAAAAAGGAGAAAGAAGATATCTACGCCGAGAAGCCATGGAAGGTAAGAGAAGAAGGATGCTGAGAATCCTATGGAAGGAAGAAGGAGAAGGTCCTGAAGAAGGAAGAGGAAGAAGTAAGAAGAAGAAGCTCGTCGCCGAGAAGCATACCTCGACGAGGGTAAGGGAAAACTTGCCACTAGCTGGCTTTAATTGGAAACTATCACAAGACACTCTAAGATTGGAGGAAGACCTCATGAGGGGCTAACCGCCAGTGGAGGGAGCACCGCTTCCCGCGTTGGGATTCTGTGAGAAGTACTCGCTCGCGAGGGCCGCTAGCCCTGCGATGGTGTTCACGCCCGGAGGGATTGGCACGCCATGAGCCTGGAGATCGGCCCGAAGGGAAGCCACGCTTCCGGCCCAATTTGCCGGTTGTGCGGTGGGAGCTATCAAGTATCATCCCTCAAGGGCAGGAGCGCCCTCCGTTGGGACCGCAGTTGCGTTCGGGTCCGTATTCGGAATGCCAGTGAGTTGGCCTGTTCCGGCAACGACGGCGATCTCATCATTATCCACCATTGGATCAGGGACATCCGAGGGCACGGCATAGTCCTCAGGGAACACAAACCCAACTGGGTGACCTACCGCCATAGCGCGGGGAAGTGCGGCCATCGCGTTCGCTTGCTCTTGAGAGATGAGCTGGCGCTCCCACGGGTCGTAGTACACCCAGACCCCGGAACGGGTGGAAATTCGCCCCGGTGATCGGTCGCGGAAACGCTGTCGCCTGTCAGGCTGCCAAGCTACCGGAACTCGGTCCCAATCGACCCTGTCGATTACATCCAACAACTCCCCAACCTCTTCCTGGTTAGCCTCGGAACCCAAGGGGGTAACGAGATCAATCCTTCGAAGGAGCCACCTCAAATTTGGAGGAAGATACCACAAGCGGAAGTGATCATAGACATCCCACAGGAGGTGAACCGCGACGCGGGCAGCCCACTCGGCGAGTACCAACGACCAATAGCCCGAGTCGGGATTGTCTATCAACCGCGAGCCGATGTAGTAGATGCTCGGCGGGAGTTCAGCAAAACACCCCGCAGGGACCTCTACCCGACTCCACCACGATGGAAGGCCCACGTATCGGGACGGGACGGTAAGGCATCGAAGCGCAAACGATCGACCTCCAAATTTGGATACGGAATCAGAAGTCCCCGACGGGAGCGCGCATTCCGCTCAAACCGGACCCGCCTCTCGAAATCATAGAGATCACGGTTGTGACGCCTACTCCGTGACAGGTATCGGAACTCTGCCCTCAGCAAGGGACGACTCCACAGGAGGATATCAGGATCCACTTCACCCAAGTGATACCGATGCTCCGCTTCCGGAAACTCCGCCAACGCGTTGCCATATGAGACCTCCCCGTAGGTACGATAGTGCGACACGTCGAAGTCGAATTCTGCCGGAATCGGATGATCATATCGCAACCTTCCAACCCTGGAGTAAGCCAAACGAGCCATCTCCCCACGCGCTTGGTCAAGGGACTCCCCGCGTTCACATCGGAGCAAGTGAGGTTCTACCGCAATGCGGGTTCGCCACTCGCGGGAGCGTACTGCATCTCGGGGGATCCCACCTGGGAGCATTCCGTTCACGGCGTAAGAATCGATGAGAGCCTCATCGGCAACCGCTGTCGGGTGGAACCACGGCGCGCGGGAGAAGATAAGGCCCTCGCGGCGTATATCCCGATCCACGAGGGACTCACGACTAATCCACCCACGGGGGTTCACCGTCAACGGGACAGCCTGCTCGGCATTCCAAGCAATGGCGTTAGGATCGAAAGCCTGCTGAGTAGGAGCAACTGGAGGAGCCGGAGGCATCGGAAGAGGAGCACCCGGATGGGGATACGCCTCGTAGAAGCTGAAAGGAGCCACCGCTTGCGGGACAGGAGCTTGCGCTTGAGAAGGGAAGAATCCGAGATGGTTGTACCCCGCGTAGGGTTGGTTGAGCGGACCACCGTACGGATTCCCTTGAGGGAGAGGAGCTGACTGAAACCCACCAAAGTATTGGGAGGGGCCTTGAGGAGGATGTCCTTGTTGTGACGCACTGCCCGAGGGCACCTCAGACGCCGCTTGCGGAGCTGACGACGAGTTCCCCGGGAGCGGGTTGGTATGGAACGGGTTCGGATTCATTCCTGCTAAGGGAGGAGAAGAAGCAGTTGAGACTGGCAGCGAACGCCGAGGTATCGGAGGAGAAGGAGGAGTTATATCCGAAGTCGGAGGCGAAAGCCGCTTGCGTGGAAGAACCAAGTGGTCGGTAGAACCCTGAGGGGACGTCATATTTATACTCCCGATGTCGGTACTTCGCCGTCGCGCTCGCGCTCGCGCTCGAACCTAAGGAGGGGGAGATGTGAAGCAACGGCTTTCCGCTATCGGATGCATCACGGTTCTCATAATGAGATGGTACTGATGGCCGGTGACGTGGCTAAGTTATGAAAACTCCCCTTAATTTTGGGTATTGTTGGGATGGTTTGGTTGGACCCTTAATAGGTAGACCCTGCATGGGAAGTGCCTAGTGGGTGTGATAGTAGGCCACGTGGTGGAGTTGGCTAGTTAGATATTTGTGCCACGCCCGTTGGGGAATACCCCACACCCTGACAGTGGGTCGTCCACGTGTATGACCCTCGGGAGGTGTGCATTGTAGATACCGTAGTAGTAATAGTATATATACTCGGGTGATCTCACCCTGGAGCCGACGAGTAAATGGACAACTGAGTCGCGTCCTGTTCAGGATCGGGCTATAGTAGACAGCTGCCTACGTAGGTTTACCACTCCCCTCGGAGAGTAACCACGATTGGTTTCGGCACTACTACCCCTCAGGGTCACTTAGGAAGCTTGCATCTTGCCATCTCTGGAACCTTTGTTTTATCTACCGTTGTATCGGTCCCTTGTTGTTGTCATTGTATTTTGTTGTTCATTTTCGTGACTGTTGTTGTCACCCGTTCACCTGGTTCAGGTATTGCTTCCGCCCCAGTATTGGGTATATTTTTGGCACGCCCTTGTGCGTCGCTCCGCTATCGGACCTGTTTCCGCCGGTTGGCACGGTCCGTAGCTTCGCTCCGGTGGGTTGCACCGTGAGCTCCCCCCCCGTTGACACGGTCCCCTTTTTCTCCATCTCTCCAGGTTCGGATCACACTTCACCTCTGGATCTACACCGTTCTTTGCATCTCACCTCTGTAGGTATATCCAGTCACCGTCTCCGGTCTTACACCCGGCTTGTCTCGCGACTCGAGCACGGACAGAGGGTTCTGCCGCTGTTTCTATCTCATCCAGGGAGTAGGACTCGGACATCCTAGTGGAGATTCCCCATCGCGCCTAGCGCAGGGTTTTGCTCTACATTTTGGTCTCCCGACCTAGAACGGTGGAGGACCATAACTGGGTTTGTTGTGTCGCTTGGAATCTGGACACTTGGAATTCTCTTTTTGGGAGATTGAAGGTCGCGGCCACGTTCACCTGGTTGTGATACGAGATCTCTCACCCCTTTGTTTTGGCTGCAGTTTGGAAGTCTCGCATTTGTTCGCGTAATAGCCTCCGAGTTCGGTTGGCAAGCTGCAGTATGCCACGCCGAGCTACCTCCTCGAAAGAAGGTCGGTTACCTCGAATGCCCCTGCGCGGTCAGGTGGTACCGCTCGAGAATATCGGTCCCTGGATCGGGAAGTAATCGCGACAACTCCGAGAACCGGAATGCATCAGTTGATGGACAGGAGATTATAGAACTCCCTCCGCAGGCAGTACCACAACCTGAAGAGGAAGTTCCAGTCGTGGAGACACCCTCTGCCGCACCGCCGGAAAGACTTGACTCTCAGGAGTACAGTAATCTGGGCACTCGCCTTAGTATTGCTAACGCTGCCCACATATCCCTCATTGAGTCAGTCGAGGAACTCCGTCGACAGGTTTATAAACTCCTAGATAAGGACGTCTCAGGAGAGGTGCGTATCCTGAGGCAGGAGATGAATTCACTCATGGAGTGCTTCGGCTCCCCAAGGGCTTATGTGGAGGAAAACCGCCTCGTACGAGAGGATACTCAAGCCGCCGTGGAACGGATCCACGCACGCTTGGACACCCTCGAAGCCACCATTCGGATGGACGAGGAAGCAGAAGCCGCCGGGCGGAATAGTTCGGAGGACGAAAGTTCAGTTCGCCAATCCACTAGGAGAAGCCGTCGTAGGTCCATGAAGGATTCCCGTAATTACTCGGATGTGTCTGACTCCGACTCCGGAAGTAGTTCGGACAGTTCGTCCTCGTCGTCGTCCTCCGACTCTTCGGATGATAGCCGACGTCGGCGTCCCCGTTCATCGAAGTCACGGTCCAAGGCTACTTTTACCTCTCAGGGAGCAATCCGCACCCGGGAGAAGGGGAAGAAGCACCCTGGCTTGAAGGAGTTGAAGCCATCTAATCCGCTGTATCGGAAGTTGCTTTCATATCGCTATTATCGACTTAAGGATACCTCCGAAGTTCGGACCTCAAGGGGACCGGAAAGGTCCGGGACTACATCCGAAAACTCGGCGTTACTCTGAATAAGAGAGAGTTTGCAGGAGAGGACCCTATCCTGGTCCTGGACTTCCTCGCAAGGTTTGTGCAAGAAGCTGATATACTCGGAATGAGCGAGGGCCAGGCGTATGTAGCCCTCCCGTATTACCTCAAAGGTTTGGCAGAAGATCAGTTTAATTCCGTCCGCGGATCGTCAAGAGCCTCGGAAGGGGGAGTTACATGTTGGCCCGAAGCGGTACACTACCTCCTAAGGTCATATGCTACTGGTCATGCATCCAAAAGGCGACTTCCGCCTTAAGGGATACGAAGCAACGTCCGGGAGAAACGGAAACAGCTTATTCAACGCGCCTGAATAAGGCTTTCCACCGCTGCGGTAATGTACATTCCTCGGGAGAGAGATGTTCCCTGTTCGTGGATGGGTTGGATTCCCAAATACGGGCACTTGTCGCCCGACATCGGGAGAATAATAGGAAGATGACCTACCTGGAATTAGTACAGTATGCCCAAGCCGAAGGTGAAACGCTCCGAGCTAGGCGTCCCTCTAGAACCAAACCTCGTAAGGTACTCTTCGCCGAAGAATCGGATTATTCTTCTGCCCAGGTTGATGGGAATGGTTCCAATCTGGATCACGATAACGTTAACCTCGTGGGTAGCAACCCCGACTCTATGGGTACTTCTGACCTCCCGTCCACCTCTGTCCCGTCTTCGGAAACGGATCCCGCATTCTATGCGCAAGGACACCGGGTTCCGGCAGCGCCAATCCCCTATGGAGGTCGTGGCATGAGGTTTACTCGCCCAGGATGGAGGGATAACACCCCGCAGAGTCGTGTGGATAGAGGTCCACAGGACTATTCGACCCCAGTTATCTGTTATGAATGTTACCAATATGGGCATATCTCAACGCAGTGTACGCTCCCTTCGCGGGAAAGGTCGAAAATCATCGCTCAGTTCGAATCTCTCTCCCCAGAGAACCAAGCTCGTGTGCCGAGAACTTCCTACGAAGGCGCAAAGCACGCAATGGCAGTTCATTTGAGTGGTGGATCTATGGCGACTCAAGCCGCTCCTGTGGTAGGCCAGAATATGGAAGGAAGAGTCGAACCCGCGAACGGTCATCAAGTTGGTGCCCAGGACGGGAATCGGCCACGACAGGCTGGTCCTGCTCCGAAAAACTAGACTTGGGAGTCTCCCCAACGGGAGGGGCGTCTTCTGAGCCGAAGCTGAAGACGCCCGAGGCGCCTCCGCTTCACTCCCCGGCTGTTAGAATCCTAACAAGGAAGATGGCTGCCACTGACGTAGATTCGGAACACTGTGGTGTTCTTCGTCGCCCGTGGGTACGGTCCCGAAATTTCCGTGCTCCGGATAGAATCCTGGTAATGGCCAAGAGGAACTACAAGGTGTATGCCGACCTTGGCCTGTCCACCCAATTCATGGTTAGGCAATTAGCTGTCCTGGATACAGGAGCTGCCCCCAACTTGATCAACAAGAAGCTAATCCCGCCCACTCTTCGGGAGACAATCCGTTTCGGCCCTGCTCTAATTCTCGCCGATGCGAACAATAATCCGTTGAGAACGGCTGGTTATATTACACTCCTTGTACGATTAGGAAATTGTTTGGTACAACTTGATTTTGTCGTCTGTGACTCATTGGCTGCACCGATTATTTTCGGTTGTGACTTCTGCGATCGGTTCGTGGAAGCCATCCGTCCGCGGAAACGCCAAGTGGAAATGGAAGACGGGTCGATACTGCCGATTGTTCGGAAACCGTTGCGAGCCGCTACGCGGAAGCACGTACCGCTGCCGGCCGCGCAACAAGCCTCCAACGATGGCATGGGGTCGACAAAACTACACGTCACGAAGTCCGTGCAGTTGCCCCCAGAATCCCAGGTATGGGTCGACTTCAACACCAAACAATGGGGCCTCCACACGATACAACCGTTACTGGCTTTATATGAACAGCGCCAAATCGCTCTCGCTAATGGAGTGGTCACTATCCAACCAGATCAACCCTTCAAGGTCATGGTCGCCAACTTGGGAAATCCACTCAGTGGCTGGTAAAAACCAAGTGATTGGTACTGTGCTGCCACACCCGACTGCGGTCGTTCCGACGAAAATACCTATCGCCAAGGTTCTCGGAGTGTCTGACCCTAAGGAGGGGGAAGAGAGCGCCGAACCGCAAGTTGTTGAAGCCGTGAATACGGAAGAAGCCCAAGAAGACTCGGGTTCAGACAATCCGAGACCTCTAGAGGTTAGCCTGTGCCACCTGGCAGTGATTTGAAGGATCCTGTTGAGGAATTGATGAAGCTTGATTTGGAGCATGTACCGGAATCCCATCGGGAGAAGCTTCGCGAGATGCTGCGGGAATTCACTCCCATGTGGGACGGAACTCTAGGAACGATTGGAATAACTGAGCATTGCATTGACTTGCTTCCGAACACTCGGCCGATTGCACAACACCCCTATCGGGCCGGACCGAAGGCTCGAGAGGAAGAGAAGTCTCAAGTTGAGAAGATGTTGCGGGCTGGCGTTATTGAGGCCGCTCAATCCCCTTGAGCGTCACCAGTAGTGCTAGTTCCGAAACCGGATGGATCTTGGAGATTTTGTATCGATTACCGAAAGTTGAATGCGGTGACAGTGAAAGATGTATATCCGATACCTCGGATGGACGAATATATCGATTCTCTTGGGAGCGCGAACGTGTTCACCACCCTTGACGCTAACTGGGGATACTGGCAGGTTCCCATTAGGGAGAAAGACCGGGATAAGACGGCGTTCGTATGCCATCAAGGCCTATACCGTTTCCGGAGAATGCCCTTTGGGTTAACTAATGCACCCGCTACATTCCAGCGTGCGGTCGATATCTTACTGGCGCGATTTAAGTGGACCACATGTTTGGTGTATCTGGACGATATCGTCGTTTTTTCCAACAATCTGGATGATCATCTGACCCATGTGCGGGACGTTATGAGAGTACTGCGTGACGCAGGGATAACATTGAAACTCAAGAAGTGCGAGTTCTTCACCGAATCGGTCAAGTATCTGGGTCACATAATCCGTCCCGGAAAGCTTTCAGTCGATGAAGTGCGGGTCAAATCCTTGAAGGAGGCGAAACACCCGAGAACTCAAACAGAGCTGCGATCCTTCTTAGGACTGTGTAACGTATACCGACGTTTCGTTCCGAACTTCGCTGACATTGCTTCACCGTTGAACAAGCTCCTTACGAAAGGAAAACCTGTTGAATTGCACCCCTTTGGAGGCGAAGAGGCTCCGCGTTCGCGGCATTGGTTGAAGCCGTGACGTCTCCGCCAATTCTGGCTCTCCCCAAACCTGGGTTACCCTATAAGGTCGACACTGACGCTAGCGCAAACCAGGTTGGGTGCGCTTTGTTTCAAACCGATGAGACCGGGGAACGACACCCTATTGGGTACTGGTCGAGATCGCTAAACGTTCATGAGCGGAATTACTCAGTTTCCGAGAAGGAATGTCTTGCCGTAGTCTGGGCATTGTCGACACTCAGACCATATTTGATGGGGACCCACTTTCGTGTACACACCGACCACAAATGCCTTCGCTGGCTGATGGAAATCACCGAACCATCGGGACGCCTGATGCGGTGGAGACTCCGACTGTCGGAATTCGACTTCGAAGTAGTGTACAAGAAAGGCTCCCTTAACCTCCAGGCGGACGCCCTATCCCGTTTGGGCACATCAGCTGAAGCCGAGCCTACCGAGGACGCCGACATCCCATGTTTTATGGTTGGCGACCTCGAAGGGAGTATGGAAATTGTGACGGATGACGTTTGTGACGATATACTTGTCACACGACCCACTGAACCGGGTACCGGGTCATTTATACCCATCACGCCCGAGAGATGATACGGGAACAGCAGATGGACCCCTTTTGTACACAGGTACGAGCCCGTCTGAACGGTGGATACCACTTGCCCTTTCAGGTGAATAATCAAGGCTACTTAATAAGAAAGGTGTCACCGAACCCACAAATAGTGGTGCCGCACTCCTTACAGAGTCGGGTTCTTCACCTCTCTCACTATGTGAAGCTGGGAGCCCATCGGGAGGAAGAAAGTTGTATCTCACATTGAGAAAGGATTTTTACTGGCCTGCAATGGCATTCGACTGCTATGCAGTACGTCGATCCTGTCAGGAATGTGCCAAAAACGACATCAAGCTGAGGAAGCATTCAAAGAAGTTGAAGTTATTCCCTGCAAGGGCGCCGCTAGAGTCTGTCGCCATTGACATTCTTGGCGAATTGATCAAAACCTCGCAAGGGAATCAATACCTCTTGGTGATCACCGATCGCTTCTCAAAGCTGGTACGGACTGTGCCGCTCAAGCGGATAACTGCTGCTGCTGTGGCTCAGGCGTTTGTTACCCACTGGGTCTTTTTCTATGGACCACCGGTACACGTGCTCTCCGACAACGGCTCCCAGTTCACGTCGAAATTCTTCCAAGACGTTTGTCGCATCCTCGACATTAGGAACCTGTTCACAACAACGTATCACCCCCAAACTAATGGTCAGGCAGAGAGATTTAATCGAACCATTCTTGGTGCATTGAGATTCTACGTTGCGGAACACCCCAAGACTTGGGATTTGTACACAGACGCCATTACATACGCGTACAACACCCAGGTACATCGGGTAACGTCGTTGTCCCCTTTCGAGTTAGTCCTGTCAAGGAGACCACCTCCTCTTGCCATTGAGGCACAGCCAACCATGGACGAGTACTCGACACCGAGGCTACACCGCGAAACGTGGAAGAAATGGTTAACCACGATGGTGCCTATTGCTAAGCGCTCTATGGAGAAAGCTCAACTCGCCTACAAGCGCAATTTCGATAGCCGAATCCGTAGGCCGCTACCGCAGCTTCGGGTTGATGATTATGTGTTCCTCAGGAAGGAGTACTACAATCCTGAGAAGGAGAAGCGCCATAAGCTCTCTCCAATCGCCAGTGGCCCCTATCGGGTTGTATCCATACAGGAGACTACCGTCGTGCTTGATATCGATAATCAGCACGAGCGGGTATCGCGAGATCGAGTATATCGCGCACCGAGCCCTATACAGGAAGTTATCGCCGCGCCGGATACCGGAAACGGTCCATCGTCGCATCAAGTTACCGAACAGACGGGTACTGCAGCAAACCGTCCATCAGTTTTGCCCCACCCGCAGCGCGGTCTCGCTGGCTTGCCTGAAACAACAGAGTTGCTCAAGGATAACCCCGGACTCTCACGGGTTACACCTACACCCTCTACTGAGTTACATGAGATTCACCCCTCGTCTACGGTATTGGCGCGAAATGCGGAAGCCGTATCGCACCCTAAGGAGGGGGAGGACAGTGTAAATCGCGCTCCGGTTGCTCCGGCATCCGCTGGACCTACCCGAGGTGCTGAGTCTCAGAGTGAGATGGAATCCCCCACTGGGAACGATCGCGCTGGCGCTACGTCGCGTGATTCCGAAACCTCGGCGAGGAACGAAGTCAGAAGAAGTGAAGAATCCCCTGCTGGGAGTGCTGCTGCTAAGGATGTTAGTGGCCCCGTTGGGATGCAATCCAAGTCGCTGGAACGCGCTGTAACTCGCTCACGCGAACGTGCAGTATCCGCTGACCCCTTCGCGGGACGAGGCGGCATGGAAAGTGACGCATAGCCCACCTGGGAATGGCCCGCAGTGGGAGAGTTAAGAAGACAAGAATCCTTGTGGATTGTGCTGGAAAGCCTTGGTCAGGAAGTGGAGAAGTCCCATGAAGGGCGCTGCTTAGCAGACGGAACGCTATAGTGCGTCGGACCCGGAATTACGGTAAATGGCACCGCGCGCAGTGCGCATGCGCAGCCCTATGGCGGGAGATTCGAGATTGAATACTGTAATCCCATGCCATTGCTGGAGAGTGGTGCCCGCCGCTTAGCGACCGCTTGCCGGAAACTGACACTGTAGATACCGTTCACGGGATGTGTGGCACACACGCGCGCGCCACCATCCAATGAGAATGGAGTGCACGGCCGGATATGCGCCGTGGCCCAGCGTTCCGCCGCCCTGCACAGGGAGTGCTGTAGGCTACTTCTCCGTCGCAACGGCTCTCCTGCGACCAAAGTGAAAGTGGTTCCGCAAAACGGACGCTACCGTTCGTCGGTTGGCCGCCCGTTTGGGAAAGAAAGGAGCTCGCCGGACTCCGGAGATCGAGAGTTTTCGGTTGAACTCACTTGTGAGGCAATTGGACGCCCGTGTCGGGAGTTAGCGCACTCCGTCAGGACGGCTTGAGAAGACCGAAGTCCACCTGTCCACCGCCCCGAAGATCGGTTCAACGCCTCCAAGGACCACTAACCCGCGTGGGTACCACTGGACATCACTGCCCAATGTCGGGAGAAGCACCAGGAGATGCCAAGGATGGCGTATACCCACAGGAATTCGTGGTAGATCGTATCGTGGAACACGAGAAAAGCCCCGAAGGGAAGCTACTGTATAGAGTCCGTTGGTACGCCTATTCCCCAGAGGAGGACACTTGGGAGCCAATTGAACACCTCCCTAGGTCCAAGGTCTTGTCGTATCATCGCCGGTCTCGGACACCATTGCCTCCAACGTTGGACAATGCGATGGTGGGGTAGCCCGTTAACCGGTGCAGTTTACAGTTCTCGTGCCCGCTCTGCGGTTTGAAGAAGAGAAGAGTGACGCTCGAGAAGAGAAGATGAAGTCAAGAAGTAGGAAGAGATCCTCTGTATAATAGGAGAGAAGTGTTAGTAGTAGTAACCACCGAATTATCGGGACAATGCCGCATTGCGGAAAAGTAGAAAATGCCTAAAAAGGAGAAAGAAGATATCTACGCCGAGAAGCCATGGAAGGGAAGAGAAGAAGGATGCTGAGAATCCTATGGAAGGAAGAAGGAGAAGGTCCTGAAGAAGGAAGAGGAAGAAGTAAGAAGAAGAAGCTCGTCGCCGAGAAGCATACCTCGACGAGGGTAAGGGAAAACTTGCCACTAGCTGGCTTTAATTGGAAACTATCACAAGACACTCTAAGATTGGAGGAAGACCTCATGAGGGGCTAACCGCCAGTGGAGGGAGCACCGCTTCCCGCGTTGGGATTCTGTGAGAAGTACTCGCTCGCGAGGGCCGCTAGCCCTGCGATGGTGTTCACGCCCGGAGGGATTGGCACGCCATGAGCCTGGAGATCGGCCCGAAGGGAAGCCACGCTTCCGGCCCAATTTGCCGGTTGTGCGGTGGGAGCTATCAAGGACCATCCCTCAGGGGCAGGAGCGCCCTCCGTTGGGACCGCAGTTGCGTTCGGGTCCGTATTCGGAATGCCAGTGAGTTGGCCTGTTCCGGCAACGACGGCGATCTCATCATTATCCACCATTGGATCAGGGACATCCGAGGGCACGGCATAGTCCTCAGGGAACACAAACCCAACTGGGTGACCTACCGGCATAGCGCGGGGAAGTGCGGCCATCGCGTTCGCTTGCTCTTGAGAGATGAGCTGGCGCTCCCACGGGTCGTAGTACACCCAGACCCCGGAACGGGTGGAAATTCGCCCCGGTGATCGGTCGCGGAAACGCTGTCGCCTGTCAGGCTGCCAAGCTACCGGAACTCGGTCCCAATCGACCCTGTCGATTACATCCAACAACTCCCCAACCTCTTCCTGGTTAGCCTCGGAACCCAAGGGGGTAACGAGATCAATCCTTCGAAGGAGCCACCTCAAATTTGGAGGAAGATACCACAAGCGGAAGTGATCATAGACATCCCACAGTAGGTGAACCGCGACGCGGGCAGCCCACTCGGCGAGTACCAACGACCAATAGCCCGAGTCGGGATTGTCTATCAACCGCGAGCCGATATAGTAGATGCTCGGCGGGAGTTCAGCAAAACACCCCGCAGAGACCTCTACCCGACTCCACCACGATGGAAGGCCCACGTATCGGGACGGTAAGGCATCGAAGCGCAAACGATCGACCTCCAAATTTGGATACGGAATCAGAAGTCCCCGACGGGAGCGCGCATTCCGCTCAAACCGGACCCGCCTCTCGAAATCATAGAGATCACGGTTGTGACGCCTACTCCGTGACAGGTATCGGAACTCTGCCCTCAGCAAGGGACGACTCCACAGGAGGATATCAGGATCCACTTCACCCAAGTGATACCGATGCTCCGCTTCCGGAAACTCCGCCAACGCGTTGCCATATGAGACCTCCCCGTAGGTACGATAGTGCGACACGTCGAAGTCGAATTCTGCCGGAATCGGATGATCATATCGCAACCTTCCAACCCTGGAGTAAGCCAAACGAGCCATCTCCCCACGCGCTTGGTCAAGGGACTCCCCGCGTTCACATCGGAGCAAGTGAGGTTCTACCGCAATGCGGGTTCGCCACTCGCGGGAGCGTACTGCATCTCGGGGGATCCCACCTGGGAGCATTCCGTTCACGGCGTAAGAATCGATGAGAGCCTCATCGGCAACCGCTGTCGGGTGGAACCACGGCGCGCGGGAGAAGATAAGGCCCTCGCGGCGTATATCCCGATCCACGAGGGACTCACGACTAATCCACCCACGGGGGTTCACCGTCAACGGGACAGCCAGCTCGGCATTCCAAGCAATGGCGTTAGGATCGAAAGCCTGCTGAGTAGGAGCAACTGGAGGAGCCGGAGGCATCGGAAGAGGAGCACCCGGATGGGGATACGCCTCGTAGAAGCTGAAAGGAGCCACCGCTTGCGGGACAGGAGCTTGCGCTTGAGAAGGGAAGAATCCGAGATGGTTGTACCCCGCGTAGGGTTGGTTGAGCGGACCACCGTACGGATTCCCTTGAGGGAGAGGAGCTGACTGAAACCCACCAAAGTATTGGGAGGGGCCTTGAGGAGGATGTCCTTGTTGTGACGCACTGCCCGAGGGCACCTCAGACGCCGCTTGCGGAGCTGACGACGAGTTCCCCGGGAGCGGGTTGGTATGGAACGGGTTCGGATTCATTCCTGCTAAGGGAGGAGAAGAAGCAGTTGAGACTGGCAGCGAACGCCGAGGTATCGGAGGAGAAGGAGGAGTTATATCCGAAGTCGGAGGCGAAAGCCGCTTGCGTGGAAGAACCAAGTGGTCGGTAGAACCCTGAGGGGACGTCATATTTATACTCCCGATGTCGGTACTTCGCCGTCGCGCTCGCGCTCGCGCTCGAACCTAAGGAGGGGGAGATGTGGAGCAACGGCTTTCCGCTATCGGATGCATCACGGTTCTCATAATGAGATGGTACTGATGGCCGGTGACGTGGCTAAGTTATGAAAACTCCCCTTAATTTTGGGTATTGTTGGGATGGTTTGGTTGGAGCCTTAATAGGTAGACCCTGCATGGGAAGTGCCTAGTGGGTGTGATAGTAGGCCACGTGGTGGAGTTGGCTAGTTAGATATTTGTGCCACGCCCGTTGGGGAATACCCCACACCCTGACAGTGGGTCGTCCACGTGTATGACCCTCGGGAGGTGTGCATTGTAGATACCGTAGTAGTAATAGTATATATACTCGGGTGATCTCACCCTGGAGCTGACGAGTAAATGGACAACTGAGTCGCGTCCTGTTCAGGATCGGGCTATAGTAGACAGCTGCCTGCGTAGGTTTACCACTCCCCTCGGAGAGTACCCACGATTGGTTTCGGCACTACTACCCCTCAGGGTCACTTAGGAAGCTTGCATCGTGCCATCTCTGGAACCTTTGTTTTATCTACCGTTGTATCGGTCCCTTGTTGTTGTCATTGTATTTTGTTGTTCATTTTCGTGACTGTTGTTGTCACCCGTTCACCTGGTTCAGGTATTGCTTCCGCCCCAGTATTGGGTATATTTTTGGCACGCCCTTGTGCGTCGCTCCGCTATCGGACCTGTTTCCGCCGGTTGGCACGGTCCGTAGCTTCGCTCCGGTGGGTTGCACCGTGAGCTCCCCCCCCGTTGACACGGTCCCCTTTTTCTCCATCTCTCCAGGTTCGGATCACACTTCACCTCTGGATCTACACCGTTCTTTGCATCTCACCTCTGTAGGTATATCCAGTCACCGTCTCCGGTCTTACACCCGGCTTGTCTCGCGACTCGAGCACGGACAGAGGGTTCTGCCGCTGTTTCTATCTCATCCAGGGAGTAGGACTCGGACATCCTAGTGGAGATTCCCCATCGCGCCTAGCGCAGGGTTTTGCTCTACAGTGCTGCATGCAGCCGCAGTGCGTCAGGCTGCCGTACACCGCGCTGTTGGAGCGTGCTACTGCCAGTGCCGCGTGGAAGCTGTGCTCCAGGAGCTCCAAGCGCTCCTTCTTCGAGCACGCAGCGCGCCGCACCTGCGAAATGGCACGCACCAGCTCGCAGCTTCCCTGGTCTATCACGAACGCCTCCCACAGCGCCTCGCGCTCCTTGGCGCCACCGCACGTCTCGCAGAACGCGCTCATCATCCAGAACACTAGCGACGGCGTCGAAGACTCCTACGCCGGCTGCTCCAGTGCCTCAAACAGCGCTTTGAAGCCGCATTGCTCCACAAACTGCGGGCGCGGCCGCCGCTACAGCATGATCATCGCCAGCGCCGAAACTCACGAGTGCACCACCAGCGGCCGCCGCGCACGACAAACGTGCGCATCGACTGGATGAGCTGCACCACGGACGGCCCGTGCCCTCCGTCTGCGCACGCGCTGCACGTCAGAGACACCTACAAGTTGTCCTCGTTCATCCACATCAGGTTGCGAGCCGCGCAATTTGCGTTGTACGCCAGCGCCTCGGACAACGGCCCGCCGCCACCGCCACCCTAAAAGCCAGTGTTCAGTGGCACAGAGTTGTTTGGGGGGAAAGTTAGGTGGGAAAAGCGTTGCCTCAGTACGTGAGATATGATATTGCCCAAGCGGTCTTGCTTGTTCATGTCTACGCTATCGGCGGATATATCTAAAAACCTGGGACTGGATGATATCCCCACATGTGAAACTTGCTGCCAATCTTTTCCACTCATTCGCAATACTCATAGATTCGGGCACAGATAAATGTTCTGATCGGGCATCTCAAGAGGCCAGCGGGAGGCAGGTTGACACAAACACAGAAACGGGTTCCAAAGCGGCTTCTAATTGCTGCGCTTCTTGTTCGTGGTGGTTACGACGATGAAGTCCGCCGTCTTCCTTGCATCGCACTTGAAAACTGGAAAGAAAGGAGAAATAATCGAAAACAGTTTCCAGTTCGTCAATCGAGTGTTTATCAAAGCCCACGTGTTGGGCAATGCTTTCATCTGTGAACAAAGAGCGAAGAAGAAAGTCTTTGTGGCCAGCTTTCTGGCCTCATTGTAGTCAAGCGATTACTTGTACATCTCTTGCATCACGCTTTCGTCTTGTTCATCTATTTGCTCTTCGGTGATCGTAATGGCATGGTTCAAGAACGCTTCGACCCCAATGAATCAAAGTAAACTGCTTTGGCAGTCATTATAGACTTCACAATAGTTTAAGTACGACGCGAGGTCGGAAGACTTCACTCATTCCATTATAAACTCATCCTTATATCCCAGAGGTCGGTATAACTGGACCGCTCCTCTCTTTAAGGAATGTCCTGAATACGCCATAGAATCTCCTTCACCGACACCGATGGATCGTAGTCTACCGCCCAATTAGTCAGTAAAGCTCTTGACAGAGAAAGGTACGTCATGCTGCAAAACTAAACATAACCTGCATTAGTTTTCTTCAGATTGCAAAACAGATAGCCGTCGTATGGCCCACGCAAACAAAGCCACACCAGAATTGCAACAAATGGATCCATGATAACAGAATACCGTAGCCAAAGACTACCACACCATTCTTGAATGTTATAAGTTTTCTCCGTCGTAGAATTTTTAGTTGCTACCAGTATTGTGAGCATAATAGAATTGCTCGTGGTAGTCACATGTCTGTAGAATAATTTTGTTACCTCGTCGTACCGTAATATTAAATTTAACCCAACGACAATAATGGAGTGCAAGAGAACGTCCAATGGCTTTGCAATGTTTCCATGTCCGAACCAAAACTTCTTTGCAAAGATCACAGGCTAAGTGAATAGATAGAGGCCTGGTACGAATTCGTATATCCCCCTGCGACTCAAGGTAACCCTATAAGCCCTTCTAAAGTTGATCAAATCTTCATTTTGTATGAGAGGGTTGCCAAAATTTTCAGAACCCGGACACGGATTCCATGCAGAGCGATGACCATGATTGCAATAAACGCTGCGCAAACCTTGAGAGAGGGCGAGGACGGAGTCATTTCCAAGCATATCCTTTTGTCGTAGATACAATGCTGCGCGATTAGATTGATAACCAGCTCAGAGCTAGAAGCACTTACCTCACCAGAATTGCTTGCTTTGAATTGTTCACGGTATGTCCGCAATAGCCGCTCTGCCTTTCTTGCGTTGGGCTTCGATGCTTCGCTACTTGCCTTGTTAATTAATTTCTCGACTGAAATTTGCTTCTCGAAGTTTAGAGTTGTACGTTTACGGGCACCGCGCTTGCAGATTTCTTTTCGTTTCCCAAATGCTTCCGCCATGAAGAAGAGGTTGTGAATATCAGACAGGAAGATCGACTTCGGTCCTTGGGAATCGGAAACCTTCCGTCAGATAATTGGTCATAAGTTCGCTGCCAAAATTGCAAAAAAATGTTTTCAAAATAATGCCCAAAAGCCGTTCAGGTATTGCTATATATATTTTCCGAGTGAGAAAAAAACGGTAAATAAACATCCGTACCGTGTGTGATTTTAAGAGTAGGGGTGATACACACGAGAGTGCGTGACAAATGTATGGTGTCAGAGTCGGCGATGAATGTTCACAGTGAACCTGCACCAAAATAAGATCAAGTTCCATATTGAACAACCCCAGTAGATATATATATATTCAAATGTTTCGAGTACTTCCTTCACAGTTAAGCTCGCATCTGCAAAATCCCTCCAAAACATGTCTGCCGAGAGTAGTAGTGAGAGATACGACGGTGCGTGACAAACGTTTGGGGACAGAGTCGGCAGTAAACATTCACAGTTAACTTTCACGTTCACCGTTTGGTGAACGTTCACCGTGAATTTTCACCAAATAGGATCTAGTACATTTTGAATAACGTTAGTAGGTACAAATATTCTCTAATGTTTGGTTTTCGAGTCGGCGGTGAACGCTCACAGTTAACACTCACGGTGAACGTTCACCAAACGGTAAACGTTCACGGTGATCAAAGGTTCCGGAGTTTTTCCTTAACCATTGATCTTAACTCTGACAAAAACCTTCAAAACACTCCAGCCGCAAGTACTGGTAGTACCTAGCTACGATGATGAAGGACGAAAGCAAAGAGTAGTAATGATATCCGCGAAGGGGAGGGACAAATGTATGGAGTCCGAGTGGTCGGTGAATGTTCACTTTGAACGTTTAACAAGAAAAAATGAGAGATCATACTGAACATCGCTAGAAGTTGAACAGACCATCATATGTTTTGAAGTTTTTCCAAAATGGGTCCCGTATTGGAACATGTCATATCAAGAATACTCCCGAGATCTCATCGCGCTTTCAAGGGCCTTGAGCCACGTGAGCCACTTGGAGTTGGATATTTGGGCACCATTAAAACCATATCATAGAGACTTTGAATACAAAGAAAGATAAGGAATGATCCACACCTCTTTTATTTCCGTAGAATTGTACAATTTGTGGTATAACCGATCGGTGCGAGCTGTGAGGGGGGAGCCCTGCGTGGGCTCGACCCGACGGAGGGTTGAAACGCGTGACACCTAATAGATCGGCTGCACCCACCGTTGCCTAAAGTTCAAGGTGACCAAGTGGTGAATACGCCTGCACTGGTGTGTGTCAGGCTCGTATAACCCGCGAGGTAAGCAAAAATAACAGAGGAAGATTAGTATTACCAATTGATGGCGCCCGATCGCCCACGAATAGGGCGTTATATACTACGCAATGTCTAGCGGACGGCTCTCCTACTAGCTAATTCGCAAAAAATCTTCTATAGATAACAAAATGGGTAACATATATAATGTGTGAAACAAAAGTTATAGCAAAATGGCGGTGTTATATGTAAAAAATACCCGTTTATGACAGGCGGTAAACATTCACGGCGATCGTACACCGCAAAAAATTAACATCCGAACAGAGAAAATCGTACTTCCTATACAAGGTTTGTGAAGAATTTTGTAAACTTTATGGTGTGATAGCATAGTAAAAGCTGACGAAAGCCGATGTCGCGTGCACGAGAGTATACCTTTATAGCTTTCCATCTATTTTTAAAATTTAACAAGTCTGCTACTGATTCAAGTAGTAGAGCCGATGAGAACCTACCAAATACTGTTGCGTAGACAGAAAAAAGTTGGATCTACTTTCTGTCTTCTGGGGATGAAAGTGTTTGTAGCCAATTTGAGACAAGTACAGTAACAAAAATACGAATGTTCTTTGAAAAGAAAATGTGCAAAGATGAAGACCCAACGTGCAAGTAGTTTCAGAAGGTCAATGTTAGCGTTCTCGATTGGCAGTGAACGTTCACGCTGAACGAGAATCGAAACCAAAAAAGCTTGAAACTTTACAGGCACAAGTTCTTCTTAGAAAAATCGGAAGACATAACGTGCTAGTAGTTTGAAAAGGTCAATCTCACCGTTCTTCATTGGCGGTGAACGCTCACGGTGAACGTGCGCCGAGACCAAAATAGCCTGAGACTTGACAAGCTAGAAGTTTTTTTAGACTGTTACTTGTCCCTGAAGTTCGTTTCCTTCTTATCTCTGAAAAGCACAGAACACGGTTCCGTAACTTTTCAGCAACTTTGAGCAACTATTTGCTCCTCCCGAATTCTAATCAAGAACCATTACCTTTATAAATTTGTTTAATTGAATGAATACGAACATGGTTTGCATGAAAATGTGCAGAAAAATGCGAAGACTCGCACTTGGCAACCTGTAAAAGTTCATTCTTGCGTGTGAATGTTCACCATTAACGTTCACTAAATATAATAACCAGACAAACCTATTGTAAGAACCATGCCGTCAAGATACATGTGTGTAGTACAGCCACAGGCCGTGACAACTTACTATGCCCTGATAAAGAAACAAATTGCGCAGCACCAAAGCGGAGACGAAGGAGCACTCAACGGACGCTAACAACCGGGCGCGAGATAGGAGCGCAGCACCGGTAGTGACGGTAGGATGACCCTTGTGGGAAACTAGACGATGGAAGAATCGGCTAGAGGGCGCTTCAGGTTGACCACGGTGAGCTCTGCCCGGCGGGAGATGCTTAAGTGCACCTCCCACGGGCAGTAGCCACGTGTCGAAAATAATAAGCTATCTACCTATAAGGGGGGTCGCGAAGGGCGACACGACAACTGTCACAACCCTACACGTGTGGGACCCGAGGAGCACCCTGTGCACACTAACTACTACAAACTACTACTATGCACCCATCGGGAGGTGCATCCCATTGTACTACAGACTCCCCTTCTTGGGCCTGGCCTCCTCCCGAGGCTGGCCAAACATTCCCCATGCAGGGAGCGAACGCGAACCGAAACGCAGCAAATCACGCACTTCCAATCCTCCAAGATCCCATTAGAGTAACCAACGATCTCCATGGGATGCTCCAACGAACTCTTTTCCCAGGCTGGGCCATGCAACCTGCGTTACGAACCAACCAACATGGTCCAACCGACACGGTGAGGCATCGTTTGTCACTGCTTTCCATCCCAATTGGGCGATGAATGAACACGAGAAGTTAACGAGCTCACGATTTTGCCATTGTCCCACGACGGTTGATACAGCGAGCCTGCGGCGTATGAAAGGATTACATGTAAGAAGAATCCCTATTGAGCGGTACGCGATGAAAGCGAATGCGTGTCGCGAGGTTCCCACTGACGAGCCTAGCGTCGACCGAACAGGTCAAGCCACACGGCACGGATGAACTATACTCCAATACGCGAATGTCCCCAATCGGGTCTGAGATAGCGCGCGCATGCGTTGCACGACCATAATCCCGAGGGTGGGAAATAACAACACTAAACCCGGTTACAGAAGCGAAAACTGCCGAAGCATTCTCTGCGCGCACAAAAACGCCAAGCCTAAGATGGCACAGTGCTTTCTCAAACATCCAATTCCGAATGGAGCAACCAGCGCGATAATAAGCACGCGCGTGGCGCCCAATGGCGCCGAACGGCCTTCTCAGAAAGTAACACGACTGTCGCCAGATAAAGGCCGTGCATTCCCAACCGGTTTGTCGCTTCATACGAGCTAGTGTCGTTGGCAGAGCGTTGCGACCATTCCCAGTTGGGTAAACGTAGAGCGTGAGCGAGAAAACAGTATGTACGAGGCTCCCCAGTTGAGATCGTTGAATTCCGCTTGGGGAGCACGCGACACGCCGATGACGTTCCCACTTTCCCAAGGGGTCACCGTCCATTGCGCACCCGTGCGCTGTAGGCTCCTAAGAGTAGTCTCTTAGGTTGCTCTCCATGGTCAGTTGTTGGTACCCCTCGAGGCAGTGCATCCAATTACAGTACCAACTCCCCTTCTTAGGCCTGAACTCCGAGGTTGGCCAAGTCCCATGCGGAAAGCGTACGCGAGCGTAGCACGGCGAAACTCTCAATTCCATACCAGCACAATCACACTTGGGCAACGAGCGGGTGCACCAAAACGGCAACGGTGGGAGCAATGCGCGGGTCTCAATCAGAGGGAGTCCCGGTATTCAGTGCCTATCAACAAACACGTCGAAATGACAAGGTTCAAATCGCCGAGAGTCCCCTAAGGGTTCGAAGCGACGGTCGCATTCTGAACAAACTCGTGCCTGTTCAGCTATTATCTGATAGCAAATCACTCTTTGATGTCATATCTAAGGGGTGAAGAACATCAGAAAAAAGGATTATGTTGGACAAAGCAGTCGCTCGTGAGGGCTTCAAAAGCAATGTTATCTCCGACATTGGATTCGTAAGAAGTTCGCGCAACGTAGCGGATGGTCTCACAAAGGCTATGCAGCAGGCAACTATTCGGAATATTTTAGTTAGGGGCAGATTGGACATTGAGGCTGAACAATGGATAATTCGTGGCTAGTCTTTGTAAAGATGCGTCGAAGAAAATGGAGGGAGTGTCGAGTCTTGCCTTGCGACAATATCTCACGTCAGGCAAAATGGTGTGCTTCTAGCAGAAACACAAGCATGTGCGCAATCAGTAGGAATCTCTTGTGAGGTAATCATTATGCTCACCATTGCGTCAGTAGATCAAATTAGTTGCACTACACGCACAGGCATTGATTGCCAGTGCGCTACGCATCTCCGCAAATAAAACGTATCTACAGCTGCCTGAGCTGCGTCTCCATGGAGAGGGGAGCAGCACTGCAGTTCTTGGGTTTTGAAGTCTTTCTCGCTGAAGAAGAAGGCCTCGCCGCATGCGAAGAGACGCTTGCTCCCAGTTTACTCCAGTACAGTTCTTTCAAATTCGCTTCCTCTTACGCTTCTGGAGCACCTTGATTGTACAAGGTGCCAGCTTAAGAGAACTACGCGCTGTATTCAAACGACAATCCGGATTCTTGAACGCTGCGCGTTGTCTTGTGAAGCGATTTTCGTTTTTATCGGTTCGACTCGTGCCACTCTTTCCAATGACATCCTCAACTCGTTCGCAGCTTTTGGTTCGATATGACTGTCTGAGCCGTTCTGCAAACATCGTGGAACCTGTTACAGAAAGTGGCCGTCTGCTTTGAGATTGTGCAAACTATGTCTTGGGAATGTACCCTGTCGTGGACGATACTGGAGCTCCTATTCCTCTCACGTCTACTGGCACAGCTGAAATGGAGGCGACATTCAAAAGTTTTCTCCCATCCCCAGAGAGCACTCTTGACCCCACATTATTCAACGCTCCACTCTTTCCTGTTCAACTTGTACGAGATGTTGCCGCAGTTTACGATCTTGATGCTGTACGAGAGGGTTTGATTACCTCTCTGCAACTCGAATCTCGTGAGACAACGAACAGATCTCTATTGACGCATGTTTGGTTCATGAACTTTATGGAGGCATCACTCGAAACCATGAGAGATGGTGTAGACCTCCACCGCAGAAGCCGATCGGCCTCGAGACTATCAAGAGCAAGGGAACCAAGCAAAAATGGCTTGGAGCGTCTTCAAAGCGATCCACATCATGCAGGGGTTCCTGAGTCATCTATAGGTGAACTTCAATTGTCTCCAGAAGGTAACAACAATGTGTCTGGGCGTACTACTCATGTACGTCACAGTACTGAAGTACCCTCGCCTGTCATTAATGAGACTACTTCTCGTCGAGAGAACCAGACTCATGAAGATGTTGAAGTATCTCGTGGTAACTCTGGGATGGATACGCGTAAAGCAAACTACGTTTTCCAACACTTCAAGGACAACAGATTCACTGGTGACATTACGCAGTCAATTGATCTCACACTGAGCGATTGCAACATATGTGCGAGACAACATCGCCTAACGCCAACTCAGAAGGCCGATTATTTCGTAAACATTCTCGAAGGACCAGCTCGAACTTTCTTTTTCAACAATGCAAGAGATGAAATGTCATTTGAAGACATGGCTAAGCTTATGACGATCGAATACAATAGCAGCTCACGCCAATTGCAGGTATATAGCATGTTGAACACGCTGCATATCGAGAATTTTATGTCAGAGAACGAAATTGTGACATTCTTCGATGGTCTCTCGAAGACAGTGACCATCATTGAAGAGCTTACGCCTCAGCGCTCTCCCCATTTTCGCTCAGAGTCACACAGGATCGGTTATCTAAGGAAATCCGTCCTCGGAACTGCCTGGGAAAAACTGCCAATAAGCAATATTGTTACGTCAAGGTATACCTTCAATGGTTTTATAACTGCTATCATGGAAAGCTTACAACTAGAAGAAGAAATTCAGGATGCAGTCAGTAAGAATGAGACACTTCTCGCGACAGAGGATACTCTGTATCAGCGATATGGACGTGATCCAAAGCAAGTCCGGAAGTTCCCTCCTCGTGAAGAATACAGAGCTCCTCGTCAGAACGCAGGTGTTAGTAATCGCAGCTTCGAAGAAATCAGGCGCCTGAATGAGTGTCACAAGCGCCACGCTAAGTGGAAACCGCGGTACAAATGCAAACCTGGGGCTATCCGAAACCAGATTCGTGAGCGGATGAGAAATGGTGAGTCGGTTGTTCATGTTCTATCGGACGTTGTTCTGATTATGGAGAAAGAAAACGCTAGAGACAATGACCAGAACGTGAACGAGAATTCCAATTTACATGGCGCTCCTGAGGAAGTTCTCTTCTTGGACGAGCTCACCGCTTATCCTGAGAGCACTGGACAAGTTGATATGGAGAAAGCAGACCAAGAATAGTTTACGAACTATCTTTCTGCAACTCTTAGCAACACCGATCATGTCTCTGATTCGTTCTCGCCTCAGGATTTCTGCTAGGGCGACGAGGTAATGAGCCTCAACGTCGTCGCCCAGCTAGATGGGTAGCTTCTCATAGAACTACTCTTCCGAGGCGTAAATCGATACTTGTTGTCGATATCAACATTACAAATGTCAACGTTGCTCATCTCTCCCGTGAGCGAAGTCGATCGCGAGTTCATGGGTTTTGTGTGGATATTGGAGCTCCGAGATCTGTTGTTGGCATTAAGGAGCTACGACGCATCTTTGCTGCCAGAGGTATTCGTGTGCCAAAGGTTCATAAGCCTCCATCGCGGACTAGATTCAGATTTGCAGACGCGTGTTTTGAATCAATTGGACAAGTCGCATTGCTCTTGGAAACCCCACCCAGGGTACCTCCTGTTATAGTTATGATGGATGTTGTACAGGCAGACATCCCCGCCTTGCTTGGTATGGATGTCTTAGATCGAGAGTCTCTCATTGCAGACACTGTTGCGAACCGACTTGCCAAACGTAAGCGCATCAAACTGGAGGGAAGTACTGAAGATTACGTTGATGAATGGTTTGCCCCGCTGCGCAGAAGCCAAAGTGGTCACGTGTTTGCGGATATTTGTTTCCCGGCAGGTGTATACTTTACTCGCACAAGGGTTCAGAAAATGCATAGCCAATTCTTCCATCCACCAGCCGAAAGACTATTCCGGCTTCTAAAGAGAGCGAGGCCAGAACATGCCACGCCAGAAACACTTTCGACGCTGAAGGACTTGACCAAACGGTGTGACCCATGTCAAAGAATTCAAACGGCACCAAATCGATTTCGTGTATCGTTGGTACTGAGCATGTTCGCTTCAACGAAAGAGTGCTTATTGACATAATGTACATTGGTAACAAGCCCGTGCTGCATATCGTCGATGAATCTACGCTTTCTCTGCTGCTGCCTTTCTACCGAAGACCAATACTAAGGTTATCTGGAACAAGATCTTGCTTTGTTGGGCGTACATCTATACTGGACTCCCTAATCGTATGCTTGTTGACCAAGGGAGTGCATTTGGTCAGACTTTCATTGACATCGCTGCTTCGTCAGACATTGAGGTGGATCGAACAGGAATTGAAGCTCACTCCAGCCTAGGCATTGCAGAGAGATACCATCAGCCATTGAGACATACATATCGTCCGCACACATATGTCCAAGAACCCTGGAACAGAACGAGCAATTGCCCTCGCAGCGGCGGTTAGGGTGATGAATGATATGCTAGGACCCGAAGGTTTAGTACCTTCTTCTCTAGTTTTCGGGGAATTTTCTCCGGTATTCACTCGATCCGAAGTTCCGAGCATGCGCCCGAGCTTGGCGAGCCGTGCACAAATCGCCAATTCTGCTGGCAGTGAAATGCAGAAATGTATGTCTAAACTTCGAGTTGCTCGTGCTCTCAAACACAAGATTCCTGTGGCTGCAGATCAATCATAAAAGACAGGTGATCGTGTTTTGGTATGGAGGGAGAAGATTGTTAACAACAGAATAGAACCCTTCACTGTAGATGGTACAGACGCGACGAAGAAGCTTGTCTATGTACGTGACGTAGATGTTGGCCCAACTGAGCCCTTTAATTGGGCCCAGGTCAAACGGTACTACGAACCAGAAGCCTTGGCGAATTCATTTTTTCTGACTTGGGAAAGGGTCTCAGTTACTTTGCAAACCCAGACGAGAATCAAGTTTTCTTGACCGAAATTATCGACAAGAATGATCCGAGGGCCACGTCAAAGGAGATGACCGCGGCGAAGAAGAAAGGGATTAAGAATCTTTTGGAGAGAGGAACTTTCAAAAAAATTTTACGCGAAGACCTCCCTTCAGATGGCAACATCCTTCCTGGTCGTTTCGTTCTGGCAATCAAATCTTCTGAGGATGGAGAAGTGAAGTACAAGGCACGATATGTGATCTGTGGGCATCGCCACAGATTCAAGCATATGATGGTCCACTCGAGTACTACTGTTCAGCCTTCTTCTATTAGACTGTTGCTTGCCCTCGCAATGTTGTACGGGTTCGATGTATGGACCTCTGATGTCCGTATCGCTTATCTGCAGTCTGCAGAACCCCTTGGACGGCAAGTGTTTATTGCGAAACCAGCTCCGGAATTTCAGTTGGATCCATCACAGTGTTTTCAATTACTGAAGCCTCTATACGGTTTGTGTGAATCTGGAGACCTATGGCACAAAACGTTGGATGATCATCACATTAAGAACCTTGGCATGCAGCCATTGAGATCTGATCCTGCTCTCTACACTCTGAGGCAGAATGATCTTCTCAGAGGTCTCTCTGGAGGATACGTTGATGATTTATTTCGTGCTGGTGATGAAAATTTCAAGAACATTTCGAGCAAAACCAAGAAAAGATTTGATATGCAGGAGGATCAGAAGATGCCGTGCACGTTTACGGGCTTTTCTTTGAAGAAGGGTGAAGATGGAAAAGTCTACCAGGATCAGCACGAATATCTTCGGAACTTGGAGGAGTTACAACCTAATGCACTCTTTGCGGAATTTAGGTCCATGCGGATGAAATTGGCTTGGTTGTCTAACACAAGACCTGATTGTCTCTTTGAAATATCACAGCTTGCACAGGTCACCCAGGCTATGTTTGAAAAAGAGAAAGCAAATACAATCAGGCGGCTGAACCGTGCAGTAAGATATGCCAAGTCCCATTCGGTCTCTGTTAGATTCCCTACTTTGCAACTGGGTACTTTGAGAATCATTGGTTTTTCGGACTCGTCATTTGCGAACAATATGGATCTTTGTTCGCAATTAGGGTACATTTGCTTCCTCGGGGATGCTTTCGGTACTGTCATACCGATTCATTTCAAATCCTACAAGTCCAGAAGAATTACAAGGTCAGCTATGGCGGGAGAGGTGATTGCTTTCAGCGACTTGTTCGACTACTGTGCCACTCTGGCAGATGAACTCGGTCACATTCTGAACAAACTCGTGCCTGTTCAGCTATTGACTGATAACAAATCACTCTTTGATGTCATATCTAAGGGGTCAAGAACATCAGAAAAAAGGATTATGTTGGACAAAGCAGCCGCTCGTGAGGGCTTCAAAAGCAATGTTATCTCCGACATTGGATTCGTAAGAAGTTCGCGCAACGTAGCGGATGGTCTCACAAAGGCTATGCAGCAGGCAACTATTCGGAATATTTTAGTTAGGGGCAGATTGGACATTGAGGCTGAACAATGGATAATTCGTGGCTAGTCTTTGTAAAGATGCGTCGAAGAAAATGGAGGGAGTGTCGAGTCTTGCCTTGCGACAATATCTCACGTCAGGCAAAGTGGAGTGCTTCTAGCAGAAAAACAAGCATGTGCGCAATCAGTAGGAATCTCTTGTGAGGTAATCATTATGCTCACCATTGCGTCAGTAGATCAAATTAGTTGCACTACACGCACAGGCATTGATTGCCAGTGCGCTACGCATCTCTGCAAATAAAACGTATCTACAGCTGCCTGAGCTGCGTCTCCATGGAGAGGGGAGCAGCACTGCAGTTCTTGGGTTTTGAAGTCTTTCTTGCTGAAGAAGAAGGCCTCGCCGCATGCGAAGAGACGCTTGCTCCCAGTTTACTCCAGTACAGTTCTTTCAAATTCGCTTCCTCTTACGCTTCTGGAGCACCTTGATTGTACAAGGTGCCAGCTTAAGAGAACTACGCGCTGTATTCAAACGACAATCCGGATTCTTGAACGCTGCGCGTTGTCTTGTGAAGCGATTTTCGTTTTTATCGGTTCGACTCGTGCCACTCTTTCCAATGACATCCTCAACTCGTTCGCAGCTTTTGGTTCGATATGACTGTCTGAGCCGTTCTGCAAACATCGTGGAACCTGTTACAGAAAGTGGCCGTCTGCTTTGAGATTGTGCAAACTATGTCTTGGGAATGTACCCTGTCGTGGACGATACTGGAGCTCCTATTCCTCTCACGTCTACTGGCACAGCTGAAATGGAGGCGACATTCAAAAGTTTTCTCCCATCCCCAGAGAGCACTCTTGACCCCACATTATTCAACGCTCCACTCTTTCCTGTTCAACTTGTACGAGATGTTGCCGCAGTTTACGATCTTGATGCTGTACGAGAGGGTTTGATTACCTCTCTGCAACTCGAATCTCGTGAGACAACGAACAGATCTCTATTGACGCATGTTTGGTTCATGAACTTTATGGAGGCATCACTCGAAACCATGAGAGATGGTGTAGACCTCCACCGCAGAAGCCGATCGGCCTCGAGACTATCAAGAGCAAGGGAACCAAGCAAAAATGGCTTGGAGCGTCTTCAAAGCGATCCACATCATGCAGGGGTTCCTGAGTCATCTATAGGTGAACTTCAATTGTCTCCAGAAGGTAACAACAATGTGTCTGGGCGTACTACTCATGTACGTCACAGTACTGAAGTACCCTCGCCTGTCATTAATGAGACTACTTCTCGTCGAGAGAACCAGACTCATGAAGATGTTGAAGTATCTCGTGGTAACTCTGGGATGGATACGCGTAAAGCAAACTACGTTTTCCAACACTTCAAGGACAACAGATCCACTGGTGACATTACGCAGTCAATTGAGCTCACACTGAGCGATTGCAACATATGTGCGCGACAACATCGCCTAACGCCAACTCAGAAGGCCGATTATTTCGTAAACATTCTCGAAGGACCAGCTCGAACTTTCTTTTTCAACAATGCAAGAGATGAAATGTCATTTGAAGACATGGCTAAGCTTATGACGATCGAATACAATAGCAGCTCACGCCAATTGCAGGTATATAGCATGTTGAACACGCTGCGTATCGAGAATGTTATGTCAGAGAACGAAATTGTGACATTCTTCGATGGTCTCTCGAAGACAGTGACCATCATTGAAGAGCTTACGCCTCAGCGCCCTCCCCATTTTCGCTCAGAGTCACACAGGATCGGTTATCTAAGGAAATCCGTCCTCGGAACTGCCTGGGCAAAACTGCCAATAAGCAATATTGTTACGTCAAGGTATACCTTCAATGGTTTTATAACTGCTCTCAGGGAAAGCTTACAACTAGAAGAAGAAATTCAGGATGCAGTCAGTAAGAATGAGACACTTCTCGCGACAGAGGATACTCTGTATCAGCGATATGGACGTGATCCAAAGCAAGTCCGGAAGTTCCCTCCTCGTGAAGAATACAGAGCTCCTCGTCAGAACGCAGGTGTTAGTAATCGCAGCTTCGAAGAAATCAGGCGCCTGAATGAGTGTCACAAGTGTCACGCTAAGTGGAAACCGCGGCACAAATGCAAACCTGGGGCTATCCGAAACCAGATTCGTGAGCGGATGAGAAATGGTGAGTCGGTTGTTCATGTTCTATCGGACGTTGTTCTGATTATGGAGAAAGAGAACGCTAGAGACAATGACCAGAACGTGAACGAGAATTCCAATTTACATGGCGCTCCTGAGGAAGTTCTCCTCTTTGACGAGCTCACCGCTCATCCTGAGAGCACTGGACAAGTTGATATGGAGAAAGCAGACCAAGAATAGTTTACGAACTATCTTTCTGCAACCTTTAGGTTTTGAAGTCTTTCTCGCTGAAGAAGAAGGCCTCGCCGCATGCGAAGAGACGCTTGCTCTCAATTTACTGCAGCACAGTTCTTTCAAATTCGGATCCTCTTACGCTTCTGGAGCACCTTGATTGTACAAGTTGCCAGCTTAAGAGAACTACGCGCTGTATTCAAACGACATTCTGACCGACACGGCGAGAGGCGAAATACCGAAGGAAGAAATTTCGAGAGAGTCACGAACGATTGCGACTGCGAGACAGAGAGGTAGAGATCACAGCAGTTCCATGGCGGGTCGTCCGACCGATTCGGAACCGGCTGAAGGCACATGAGAGTGCTGGAGATTTGACTCCTGGAATTCCTCCAAAACGCGAGCGAGCGATGCGCCATGGCGAGCCTGAGAACGGAAAAATCCCGCTTGGGTCGACAGTCCGATAAGCGTCGCCAAAAGCTAGCTCCAAGCCACGCAGGATCCCATTTGGGCACAATGCGACCGAAACCGGGTTTTCAATTCGTCCCTAATGCGAGGATCCCACGCAGAGTCCAGCGACGCCAGGCGAGAAAGAACAAAATTTAACCAAGTTCGAGCGTCCCAGAGGGGGTGATACGCCATGCCCGGAAGAATGAGTAGAGCCCGTGGTTGGGTAACAGACTGTCCTTTCCAGGAGAAACTAGTAGGTGCAAACCGTATTACGGGGCGCATCACTTTCCTGTTAGGTCACTAAAGGTACGGTGAGGACTCTCCGATGCAGCGAGGCAGTGATTCCCAGCTGGGTTCGTAATGACTGCTGACCTGCGTAGCTTCTGTAGAGCAGTCAATTCCCGAAAGGGCAAGCGTCGCCTTATCCAGTTATCCTATAGGGCCGCTGCTTATCTTGCGTAGATGTCACGCTGCGCACTTGTGATGTACCTGTGACCAGAACACGGTTTGAGCTGAGAAGCTCTCACATCTCGGGGAGGGTCCGAGACATAGTGCGAATAATTGTACATTCAATCTCGTTTGGGTCCGTTTCACTCATCGACATTCCTCTGCAGGCGCTTCAGTTTCTCCTGTATCCTCCCGTAGGGTTCTTTCCGATTACGGAATGTGTTGAATTGACGCGCGTTTACGAAAAACGTTTGTTCCCAATGGGTACAATTTCCTTCCCAGGGTCGTACAACATAAGAGAAAGAGGCCCTCGAAGTTGCTTGCCCAATGGGACAAATGTCCTAGTGACAGGCGTTCGCTTTCTGTACGTACAGAGCTACGGCATCCCATGGGGACGCTGGGCTTCGAAACGAGTCGCGTTGGAAAGAGGGACAACTTTCAATGACCATGCTGGGAGCTATGAATCGCAGGCGTCCAACCACCTGCTAGCAGCGGTCGAAGGACTTCTCACAGATCCCGGACAGGTCGTATCGTTTCCGCCTCCCAACGGTTGCTATTCCCGCAACGGATACTCTTCTTAACGCGTACAACCCTGAGGAGGGGCATTTCGAGAAGGTTCCAAGTTCCGTGAGGGTTGGTGGTCCCAGTGGGGTTCGCTCGCTGCCAGCGCCTGCGGAGGATGAGTCCTCTAAGGCGTCTTCCGAATCGAACATGGACGTTCCCGCCAGTGCGGTCTGTCACCGTCTTCGTACCCGTGGTGGGAATGCGTAGCGCGCTTCGGCTCGTTTGAGTCAATAAAGAGCTTCAGCCTTTCCATTTTGCCTTTGCAGGACGCGTGTGCGCGGCGCCGTTGCTGTGCGTTTATTCCTCTCGAGGGCCAGCGCGTGCACCTCAGCGGTGTGCGCGGAAGCGCAGCGTGCGGCACTCCGCTTTTGTCGCAAATCGAGCACTGCTTGGGTCCCCTCCCCTTCTTGGGGTGCGCTTGGACTCCAAGCTCCGAGAGTTCCCCGCCGGGTGAGCCCGGACGACGTTGCTGGGACGCGTGGGCGGGCACGGCGCTGCGCGTGCACGTGCGGCACGTGCCAGCAAGGCGGGGGGGTGCACAGTACGCGCAGCGGCCAAATACGCATGTCCTCGATAGGTGAATGGGCCAAAACCGGCTGCTTTCCCAAAGGGTTACTTGCAAGGCGAATAAAATATTCGTGCGCAAAATTACCCTCCCATATGGCGTCGAAAAGCGCTTTTTTTGGTTTTGGCCGTAGCTCTGAAACGGGGGCGTTTCAGCCGCTCGCACTGCCCGATTTGGGGTGCGCGGCACATCAAAAAACTTAGAAGTTTTTGATCGTGCCAGACCGCGTCCCTATGGGCAATACTGTATACCCAATCGGCTACCCACAGGCGTGGGCGACGTGGCGTTTGGCACGCTTGCAACGGCGCATAGCGGCGCGCGCACTTGTGCATGGAGCGTGCGTGTCCCACGTGGGTGATCCGAGCGTGCAACGGCGCGCGCGTGGCTAACGCGGGTGTCCCGTGCGTGTAACGGCGCTTGCCAGCAATTTGATGCGCTGCGGCGGGTGTGCAAAGTCCTCAAAAGGTCGGCCGCTCGGTACTGTGAGTGTTCCAAGTCATTCTAGATCATATCGGAGGGGTCCAAACTTCTCCGAAAACGTTGCGAAGTCTTCCGAAGACCTTCGCGAGACTCATAGGGACTTCGAAAGCGCGCTATCTCGCCGGGAAAAATTGTGGCCGCCATGGCCGGCGGGAGAATATGCCAAAATTTTTCTTACTTGAAAGGAGAAAAGCACTCCAAAGTCCTCGAAAGAGGTTGCGTTCAGTCGCGCGAGCGTGCGCGGTCGCGTCGCGCGCGAAAGCGGGCGACAAAGTTAAAGGGAATGTTGTTGAGGGGCTCCCAGGAGTCTCTCGAAGGTGGTTAACCGTACCATCGGAATTTGACCATACAGCACCGATCGGTGGTCACTCCCTCGTCGAGGACTTTTTCTACGACCAATTCGCGGGAATCATCGCCTTCCTCCTCGAGGAGTTCAGGCGGCAATTCCACGTCTGGATGAGGTATCCCAGAGGGTTCAGCCAAGGTCGTGGGATCGACCGAGACCTGTTTAGGACCAGTAGACTTTGGCTCAGAAAGAGCGTTCCCAGTGGGTTCAGACGTCTCGGAAACCTGCGTCGGCGTTCCCTGTGGGACTAATGCAGGCTGAGGCGACTCCGGCTGTGTCGTCGGTGACTCCGCCGCGTCAGGCCCCCTGGGGCTTTCATCATACGGTCGATGGAGACCGTGTCATGCAGGTCGCCGTCCAAGATGGTCACGGTTGTGTCTGTAGCTTTGACAACCCGAAAGGGATCAGTTGTCCTAGGAAGGAGCTTGCGGGAGATACTTTCTTCCTCCGCAGTCTCCGTTGTTTTCCGCAGAGGGTCTAAAAAGACGCAGTCCCCAGGGGAAAATGAGAGCTGAGCCCGTACACGGGAATCGAAGTGGGTCTTGTAGCTCCGCTGGACACGGTCCATTGTCGCTTCGGCCTTCGAAAGGGGATACCGAATACGCGCGCGTGTCCAACGTTTCACTGCGACCGAATTCGGATTTTCAGACCCAGCCGGGGAGCTAGCGGTAGTTGGGACGTCCACGACGATCCCAGGTGGGTGTCGCGTTAGAACCAAGTCAAAAGGTGTCGTCCCTGTGGTTCCATGAACCTGGGAGTTGTAGGCGAAGACCAAGGAATGGGCGAAATCATCCCAGTCTTGCTCGTGCTCAGACACGAAATGCCTGAGTCGTCCCAAAAGGGTTCATCAAAGATAAAAGGAAAGGAAAGACCATCAGGGAAAACGGAAAAGAATAACCGCGTTGCCCGACAAGAAATTCAAGGGAAAGCGATTAAATCCCAGAAGGGTGTACTTTTCAGGCATAAACTAATGCGAAGAATCAACGAAAAACGGGTTGAGATTAGTTCGATTCCCAAATTGGGGCTTGAACCGTTTCGGTTATTTCACGACCGTATCGCATGTTCAACCAACCCCTCCCCTTCTTGGGCGAGCGCACTGCGTGAGCGGAACCGACGCAAATGATACAGTGCGCAAAATCCTGCACGACTCCAAAAGAAGTGAAGTAGAGCATAGAAAGAGTCCCGTGAGGGTAGTCAAGACTTTCAAAACGTGTACGTTGTCCAACGAACAAGCCAAACTGTCCCAGACAGGGTCGTGTTCCTTTAAGGAACAAGTAGTGGAAAAGCACGTTCACAGAGAAGGGTGTTCCTCGCAACCTGAAAACGTTGTCGAGAACATAATAAAGCAGTTAGTGATGGGCGAGTATCCCGTACAGGGTGATTCTAGAATGACATGGGGATTCGATTAGCTTGTGGAACAATTGTAAATGATTCCCACATGAGGATACCTGCGCGAGAAAAATTAAGAGAGATAGGATTGGTCCTTGTCTCATATGGGTTCCGAACCGATCCATGTTCCAGAACGGTGGTGACTGTAGAGCAAAACCCTGCGATAAATGCTATGGGGAATCTCCACTAAGATATCTGAGTCCTACTCCCTGTGAGAGGTAGGCTCAGCCATAGAACCCTCTGTCCGTACTCGAGTCGAGTGAAAAGCCGGGTGTAAGACCGGAGACGGTGCCTGGCTATACCTACAGACGTGGAATGCAAAGAACGGTGCAGATCCAGAGACGGAGGGTGATCCGAACCTGAACAGAGGGAAGAGAAAGGGGACCCTGTAAACGGGGGAAAGCTCACGGTAGAAACCACCGGAGTAGAGCTACGGACCGTGCCAACCGGCGGGAACAGGTCCGACAGCGGGGCGACGCACTCAAAGGCGCCAAGAGTGAACCCAATACTGGAGCGGAAGCGATACCTGAACCAGGTGAACAAGTGTAAACAACGAGACCCAGCAGAGTGACAACAACAAGAATTAACAACAACAACAGAACAAGAAACAACAAAAGACAACCGATACAACGGTAAAGACAATCAAAGATCCAAGGATGGCGTCACAAGTGCTTCCTTAGTGACCCTAAGGGGTAGTAGTGCCGATACCAGTCGTGGTTACTCTACAGGCGCAGTCTTAGACCTACGTAGGCAGCAAGCTACTATGGCCCGGTCCTGAACAGGATTCGACTTGAGTGCCAACTCAGTTGTCCATTTACTTGGAGGCTCAAGGGTGAGATCACCCAATCATATATACTATTACTATGTCTACGGTGCACACCTCTCGAAGGTTCTACACGTGGACAACCCACTGTCAGGGGATGGGGTAATTCCCAGCGGGTGTGGCACAACTATCTGCAGGCTGACTTTCACACGTCGCCAACTATTCCACTTACTATCCACTTCCTACAGAGGATCCAGCTATCGAGGTTCCGTTAAAACCCTCCAGAAATTGCCCAAAATTAAAGGGAGTTTTCATAACTTCGCCACGTCACCGGCCATCGGTACCATCTCATTATGAGCGACATGATGCATCCGATAGCGGAAAGCCGTTGCTCCACATCTCCTTCTCCTTAGGTTCGAGCGCAAGCGCGATCGCGACGGCAAAGTACCGACAACGGGAGTAAAAATATGACGTCCCCTCAGGGTTCCACCTACCACTCGGTTCTCCCACGCAAGCAGCTTTCGCCTCCAACTTCGGATACAACTACCTCCTCTCCTCCGATACCTCGGCGTTCACTACCAGTGCCTACTGATCCTTCTCCTCCTCCGACAGCAATGAATCCAAACCCGTTCCATACCAACCCGCTCACGGGGAACTCGTCGTCAGCTGCGCAAGCGGCGTCTGAGGTGCCCTCGGGCAGCGCTTCCCAACAAGAACAGCCTCTTCAGGGTCTTCCACAGTACTTTGGTGGCTTTCAATCAGCTTCTCTCCTTCAGGGGAATCCGTACGGCGATCCCTTCGTTCAACCCTACGCGGGGTACAACCATCGCGGTTTCCTGCATCCTCAAACTTCGGCTCAACACATCCCGCAAGCGGTAGCTCCTTTCAACTTCTATGAAGCTTATCCCTATCCGGGGGCACCTCTTCCGATACCTCCGGCTCCTCCCGTCGCTCCGAGGCAACAGCCATACGACCCAAACGCCATTGCCTGGAATGCCGAGCATGCCGTACCGTTGACGGTGAACCCTCGTGGGTGGATTAGTAGAGAGTCCCTTGTGAACCGGGACACCCGACGTGAGGGGTTGATCTTTTCTTGCGCTCCGTGGTTTAACCCGACAGCGGTAGAAGATGATGCTCTCATGGATTCCTATGCCGTGAACGGAATACTCCCAGGTGGGCTTCCTCGAGATGCAGTGCGCTCTCGAGAGTGGCGGACCCGCATAGCGGTGGAGCCGCATTTGCTTCGTTGCGATCGCGGAGAGTCCCTTGACAACGCACGTGGGGATATGGCGCGACTCGCTTAATCCAGAATTGGAAGATTGCAATATGACCATCCAATTCCGGCCGAGTATGACTTCGACGTCTCGCACTACCGTACCTACAATAAGATTTCTTACGGTAACGCCTTGGCGGAATTTCCGGAAGCGGAGCATCGATACCACTTCAGTGAGGTTGATCCTAATATTCTCTTATGGAGTCGTCCCTTGCTCAGCGCGGAGTTCCGATACCTCTCTAGGAGTAACAGACACAACAAGGATCTCTATGACTTTGAGAGACGAGTCCAGTTCGAACGGAATGCGCGCTCCCGTAGGGGACTCCTAGTTCCATATCCAAACTTGGAGGTTGATCGTTTGCGCTTCGATGCCTTTCACTCCCGATAAGTGGGCCTTCCGTCGTAGTGGAGCCGTGTAGAGGTCCCCGCGCAGTGTTTCGCTGAACTCCTGCCGAGTATCTACTACATCGGTTCGCAGTTGATAGACAATCCCAACTCGGGCTATTGGTCTTTGGTCCTTGCCAAGTGGGCTGCCCGCGTCGCGGTTCACCTCCTGTGGGATGTCTATGACCATTACCGTTTGTGGTATCTCCCTCCAAATCTGAGGTGGCTCCTTCGAAGGATTGATCTCGTTACCCCCTTGGGTTCCGAGGCTAACCACGAAGAGGTTGGGGAATTTTTGGATGTCATCGACAAGGCCGATTGGGACCGAGTTCCGGTAGCTTGGCAGCCTGACAGGCGAGAGCGTTTCCGCGACCGATCACCGGGGCAAATTTCCACCTGTTCCGGGGTCTGGGTGAACTACGACCCGTGGGAGCGACAGTTCATCTCCGAGGAGCAAGCGACTGCAATGGCGGCTATGCCCCTCGCAATGCCGTTCGGTCACCCAGTAGGGTTCGTGTTCCGCGAGGATTATGCCGTTCCGTCGGATGCACCTGATCCAATGCTGGACAATGATGAGATTGCCACCGTAGCCCGGCTAGCACAGCTGACGGGAGTTCCGAACTCGGATCCTAACGCAACAGCGGTCCCAATAGAGGGCGTTCAAGCCCCTGCGGGATGGTCCTTGATCGCTCCCACTACTCAGCTTGCCAATTGGGCTGAGAGTGTGGCTCCCCTTCGTGCTGAACTCCAGGCTCATGGCATTGCGATTCCACCGAGAATGAAAACCGTTGCGGGGCTCGCGGCTCTCGCGAGCGAGTACTTTGCGCAGAATTCCAATACGGGAAGCGGTGCTCCCTCCACTGGCGGTTAGCCTCTCATGAGGTCTTCCTCCAATCTTTGAGTGTCTGGTGATAGTTTCCAGTTAAAGCCAGCTAGTGGCAAAGTTTCCTTTACCCTCGTCGAGGTATGCTTCTCGGCGACGAGCTTCTTCTTCTTCCTTCTTCCTCAACAGGATCTGTCCTCTTTCACTTCTCCTCCAGTCCCTGGCCATATAGTGCAGATTTCTTCATTTCTTTTTAGGGAGTTTCTACTTCTCCGTAATACGGAAGTATCCCGATAATTCGGTAGTTCTACTATATCTCTCTTATGATACAGAGGATCCCTTCCTACTCCTAGGTCTTTTTCTTCTCTTCCGAGCGTCTAGCTTCTTTCTTCCAACCACAAGGCGGGCACAAGTACAGTAGAGCACACCGATAAGCGGGCTACCCGACGATCGCGTTATCCAAGCTTGGAGGCAATGGCGTCCGAGTACGGCGATGATACGACATGACCTTGGACCTAGGGATGTGTTCAATGGGCTCCCAAGTGTCCTCGTCAGGGGGATAGCTGTACCAACGGACTCTATACAGTAGTTGCCCTTTGGGGCTTTCCTCGTGTTCCACGATACGATGTACCACGAATTCTTGCAGGTGTACGTTATCTTCGGCTTCTTCCTTGTCCTTTCCCGACATCAGGGAGTGACAATTAGCAAAACCCAAGCGAGGAAGTAGTTCCTTCGGCTTTCGAACCGGTTCTCGGGGCGGAGAACGGGTGGTCCGTACTGTCTTCAGGCCGTCGCGACAGATTGCGCTAACTCCCGATACGGGCGTCCAATTGCCTCACAAGAGAACTCAATCGAAAGCTCTCAATCTCCGGTTTCCGGCAAACTCTTTTCTATCCCAAACGGGAGACTAATCGACGAACGGTGTCGTTCGTGACGCGTCAATACCTTCACATTTGTCGCGGAAGAGCCGTTGTGACGGAGAAGTGGCGTACTGCACTCCCTGCACAGGGCGGCGGAACGTCGGGCCACGGCGCATGACCTGCGGTGCACTCCATTTTCATCGGATATTTGGGCGCACCCGGGCGCGCGAGCGAGCCACACGTCTCGTGAACAGTATCTGCAGTGTCAGGCCCGCCTGCCGGCGGTTGCCAAGCGGCGTGCACTATCCTCCTGCAATGGCGTATGCTTACAGCAGGTAATCTCGAATCTCCCGCCGTCGGGCTGCATATGCATACCGTATGTGGTACCGTTCACCGTGCTTACGGGTCCTGTACCTCGACATGTTCCGTGTGCTTCAGCATAGCTCTCAGGGGACTTGACCACTTCCTTCTTCAAGCTTTCCAGTACAATCCACAAGGATTCTTCTTTTCTTCTTCCTCCCGCTATGGGCTGTTCCCAGGTGGGCTATGCATCGCTCCCCATGTCGCCTCGTCCCACAAATGGGTCGGCGGAGACACTGCGTTTGCGCGAGCGAGATACAGTATGCTCCGAAGACTTGGATTTCATCCCAACGGGGCCACTAACTTTCTTAGCTGTAGCACTCCCTGCGCGGGATTCTTCACTTCTTCTGACTTCATTCCTCGCCCAGATCTCGGATGTACGCGACTCAGCGGCAGCGCGATCATTCCCAGAGAGGGATTCTGTCTCACTCTGTGATTCAACACCTCGGTTAGGTCTAACGGACGCCGGAGCAACCGGAGCGCGATTTACACTGTCTACCCCCTCCTTAGGGTACGATACGGCTTCCGTATGTGTCGCCAATACCGTAGACGGGGGGTGAATCTCATTCAACTTGGTAGAGGGTCTAGGTGTAACCCGTGAGAGTCTGGGGTTATCGTGGAGCAACTCTGTTGTACTAGACAAGTCAGAGAGACCGCGTTGCGGGTGGGGCAAAACCGATGGGCGGTTTGCAGTAGCCCCCGATTGTTCGGTCTGTTGGTGCGGCGGTGAGCCATTTCCGGTACTCGGCCTTGCGAGAACTTCCTGGATAGGGCTTGAGGCGCGATACACTCGATCTCGCGATACCCGCTCGTGCTGATTATCGATATCTAGCACGACGGTCGTCTCCTGTTCCGATACTACCCGATAGGGGCCACTGGCGATCGGGGAGAGCTTATGACGCTTCTCCTTCTCAGGATTATAGTACTCTTTCCTGAGAAACAGGTAATCACCAGCCCGCAGTTGCGGTAGCGGCCTGCGAATTTGACTATCCAAGTTGCGCTTGTAAGCGAGTTGAGCCTTCTCCATAGAGCGTTGAGCATTAGGCACCATCATGGTTAACCATTTCTTCCACGCGTCGCGATGTAGCTTTGGTGTCGAATATTCGCCCATAGTTGGCTGTGCCTTAATGGCAAGGAGGCGGTCTCCTTGACAGGACCAACTCGAAAGGGGACAAAGACGTAACCCGATGTACTTGGGTATTATACGCATATGTGATTGCGTCAGTGTACAGATACCAAGTCTTGGGGTGTTCCGAACGTAAGATCTCAATTCACCAAGAATGGTTCGGTTAAATCTCTCTGCTTGACCATTAGTTTGGGGATGATACGTTGTTGTAAATAGATTCCTAATATCCAGGATGCGACACACGTCTTGAAAGAATTTGACGTAAACTGAGAGCCGTTGTCGGAGAGTAAGTGTACCGGTGGTCCATGGACAAAGACCCAGTGGGTGACAAACGCCTGAGCCACGGCGGCAGCAGTTATCCGCTTAAGCGGCACAGTCCGTACCAGCTTCGAGAAGCGATCGGTAATTACCAGGAGGTTTTGATTCCCTTGCGAGGTTTTGATCAATTCGCCTAGAATGTCAATGGCGACAGACTCGAGCGGCGCCCTCGCGGGAAATATCTTTAACTTCTTGGAGTGCTTCCTCAGTTTGATGTCGTTCTTAGCACATTCCTGACAAGATCGGCGTACTGCATAGCAGTCAAATGCCATTGCCGGCCAGTAAAAATCTTTTCTCAGTGTGAGATACAACTTCCATCCCCCCGGGTGGGCTCCCAACTTCACGTAGTAAGAAAGATGAAGGACGCGATTCTGCAAGGAGTGCGGCACCAATATTCATGGGTTCGTTGACACCTTCCTTACTAGGTAACCTTGATCGTACACCTGAGAAGGTAAGTCGTATCCATCGTTCAGACGGGCTCGTACCTGGGTACAAAAGGGATCCGTCTGTTGTTCTCGTATCATCTCCTCGGGCGTGATGGGTATAAATGACACGGCACCCGGTTCAACGGTTCGTGTGGCGAGAATATCGTCACACACGTCATCCGACAGGATTTCAGTACTTCCATCGAGGTCACCAACCATAAAGCATGGGATATCATTGTCCTCGGTAGGCTCTGCTTCAGCTGCTGTGCCCAAACGGGATAGTGCGTCTGCCTACAAGTTGAGGGAGCCCTTCTTGTACACGACTTTGAAGTCAAATTCCGACAGTCGGAGCCTCCAACGCATCAAGCGTCCCGATGGTTTGGTGATTTCCATGAGCCAACGAAGGCACTTGTGGTCAGTGTGCACCATAAAGTGAGTTCCCATCAAATATGGCCTGGGAGTAGACAATGCCCAGACCACGGCTAGACATTCCTTCTCGGACACCGAGTAATTCCGTTCGTGGACGTTCAGCGATCTCGACCAGTACCCAATAGGGTGTCGTTTCCCCGTCTCGTCGTTTGAAACAAAGCGCACCCAACCTGGTTCGTGCTAGCGTCGGTATCGACCTCATAGGGTAACCCAGGTTTGGGGAGAGCCAAAATTGGCGGTGACCTTACGGCGTCGACCAATGCCGTAGAAGCCGAGGCCTCTGCACCTCCAAAGGGGTCCAATTCAACAGGTTTTCCTTTCGTAAGGAGATTATTCAATGGTGAAACAATGTCCGCAAAGTTCGGAACGAAACGTGTGTAGACGTTACACAGTCCTAAGAAGGATCGCAACTCTGTTTGAGTCCTCGGGTGCTTAGCCTCCTTCAAGGATTTGACCCGTACCTCATCGACTGAGAGTTTTCCGGGACGGATTATGTGACCCAGATACTTAACCGACTCGGTGAAGAACTCGCACTTCTTGAGTTTTAGTGTAATTCCTGCATCACACAGTACTCTCATGAAATCCCGGACATGGGCTAGGTGGTCATCCAGATTGTTCAAAAGAACGACGATATCGTTCAGATACACCAAACATGTGGTCCACTTAAATCGTGCTAACAGGATATCAACCGCACGCTGGAAAGTAGCGGGTGCATTAGTTAACCCAAAGAGCATTCTACGGAAACGGTATAGGCCTTGATGGCAGACGAATGCTGTCTTGTCCCGGTCTTCCTCTCTGATGGGACCTGCCAATATCCCCAGTTAGCATCAAGGGTAGTGAATACGTTCGCGCTCCCCAGAGAGTCGATATATTCGTCCATCCGGGGTATCGGATATACATCTTTCACTGTAACCGCATTCAACTTTCGGTAATCGATACCAAATCTCCAAGATCGGTCCGGTTTCGGAACTAGCACTACAGGTGACGCCCACGGGGATTGAGCGGCCTCAATAACGCCAGCCCTCAACATCTTCTCGACTTGAGATTTCTCTTCTTCCCGAGCTTTCGGTTCGGCCCGATAGGGATGTTGCGCGATAGGCCGAGTATTCGGAAAAAGGTCGATACAGTGTTCAGTTACCCCAATCGTTCCTAGGGTGCCGTTTCAGATGGGGGTAATTTTAGGCAACATCTCACGTACCTTCTCCCGATGGGATTCTGGTACTTGCTCCAAATCTAGCTTCATCAATTCCTCAACAGGATCCTTCAAATCACTGGCAGGCGGTACAGGGCTAATCTCCAAGGGTTTCAGCTTGTTCTGACCCGAGTCCTTTTGGGTTTCATCCGTGTCCACGGCTTCACTAACTCGCGATTCAGCGCTATGCTCCCCCTCCTTAGGGTCCGACACTCCGAGAACCTTTGCGATAGGGATCTTCGTTGGGACGACCGCAGTCGGGTGTGGCAGCGCTGTACCAATCACTTGGTTCTTTACCAGCCACTCAGTGGGCTTTCCAGAGTTGGCGACCTAACCTTGAAGGGTTGATCTGGTTGAATAGTTACCACTCCATTCGCAAGAGCGATTTGGCGCTGTTCATATTAAGCCGGCAACGGTTGTACTGTGTGGACACCCCATTGCTTGGTGGTGACATCGACCAATACCTGGGACTCTAGTGGCAGCTGCACGTACTTCGAGAGCTGTAGTTTGGTCGGCGCCATGCCATCGTTGGAGGCTTGCTGCGCGGCTGGTAGCGGCACGTGTTTCGGCGTTGCGGCTCGCAGCGGTTTCCGAAAAATCGGCAGGACTGATCCGTCTTCCATTTCCATTTGGCGTTTCCGCGGGCGGATGGCTTTTACGAAGCGATCGCAGAAATCACAACCGAGGATAATCGGGGCAGCCAATGAGTTGCAGACGACAAAGTCAAGTTGTACCAAACAAGTTCCTAATCTGACAAGGAGTGTAATGTAACCAGCCGTTCTCAACGGATTATTGTTTGCATCGGCGAGGCTTAGAGCAGGGCCGAAACGGATCGTTCCCCGAAGAGCGGGCGGAATTAGCTTCTTGTTGATCAAATTAGGAGCAGCTTTTGTATCTAGGACAGCTAATTGCCTAACGATAAATTGGACGGAGAGGCCAAGGTCAGCATATACTTTGTAGTTCCTCTTGGCCATTACCAGGATTCTATCCGGTGCACGGAGATTTCGGGACCGTACTCACGGGCGACGAAGAGCACTATAGTGTTCTGAATCCACGTCTGTGGCAGCCATTTTCCTTGTCAAGATTCTACCAGCCAGGGAGTGAAGCAGAGGCGCCTCGGGAGTCTTTAACTTCAGCTTAGAATACGCCTTTCTCACAGGGGAGACTCCCAAGTTTAGTTTTTTGGAGCAGGACCCACCTGTTGGGGGCAGCTCCCATCCTGGGCATCGTGCTGATGACCGTTCGCGGGTTCGAAATTTCCCACCATGTTCTGGGCTGCCGCGCGGGCGGCCTGACCAAGATTTGATCCGCCACTCAAGTGGACAGCCATCGCGTGCTTCGCGCCTTCATAGGAAGTTCTTGGCACACGAGCTTGATTTTCTGGCGTGAGGGACTCGAACTGAGCGATAATTCTCAACCTTTCTTGTGCTGGGAGTGTACACTGCGTCGAGATATGCCCAACTTTGTAACAATCGTAGCAGATAACTGAGGTTGATTGGTCTTGCGGACCTCTATCCACACGACCCTGCGGGGTGTTTTCCCTCCATCCTGGGCCACTGAATCTCATCCCATGACCTCCATAGCGAATAGGTGCTGCGGGAACTCGCCGTCTCTGTGCATAAAATGCAGGGTCAGTCTCCGATGACGGAGCTGACGTGGACGGTAGTTCTGAAGTACCCAATCAGTCGGGGTTGCTACCTACGAGGTTGATGTTGTCATGATCCAAATTGGAGTCGTTCCCATCGTATTGGGTGGATGCGTAATCAGATTCCTCAGCGAATAGTACCTTACGAGGCTTTGACCTAGACGGACGCAGAGCTCGGAGCGTTTCCCCTTCGGCTTGGGCATATTGTACCAATGCAAGGTAGGTCATCTTTCTATTATCCTCCCGATATCGGGCTACTAGTGCCCGTATTTCGGGATCTAACCCATCCATAAACATGTTACATCTCTCTCCAGACGGATGAACATTACCACAGCGGTGGAAAGCCTTATTCAGGCGCGTTGAATAAGCGGTTTCCGTTTCTCCCGGACGTTGTTTCGTATCCCTCAGGGCTGACGTAGCCTTTCGAATGACGTGACCAGTAGCGTATGACCGTAAGAGGTAGTGTACCGCTTCGGGCCAACACGTAACTCCTCCTTCCGAGGCTCTCAATGATTCGCGGACGGAATTGAATTGGTCCTCTGCCAGACCTTTGAGGTAATACGGGAGGGCTACATACGCCTGTCCCTCACTCATTCCGAGTATATCGGCTTCTTGCACGAACCTTGCGAGGAAATCCAGAACCAGAATGGGGTCTTCTCCGGTAAAATCTCGTGTTTAGAGTAATGCCGAGTCTTCGGATAAAATCCCTAACTTTTCCAGTTTCTCTCGAGGTCAGAACTTCGGAGGTATCCTGAAGTCGATAATATCGATATGAAAGCAACTTCCAATATAACGGATTGGATGGCTTCGACTCCTTCAAGCCATGGTGCTTCTTTCCCTCCTTCCGAGTACGGATACCCCCTTGAGAGGTAAAGGTATCTTTAGACCGTGACTTTGACGAACGGGAATGCCGGCGGCGGCTATCATCCTAGGAATCGGAGAGTGACGACGATGACGAGCTGTCCGAACTACTTCCGGAGTGGCAGTCAGACACATCCGAATAATTACGACATTCCTTTATGGACTTGCGACGGGTCCTCTTACTAGATCGACGAAGGGAACTTTCGGCATCCGAACGATTCCGCTCGGCGGCTTCTGTCTTCTCATCCATCCTAATAGTGGCTTCGAGGATATCCAAACGTACATGGATTCGCTCCAGGGCGGTTCGGGTTTCCTCTCTTTCGAGGCGAGAGTCCTCTACATATGCCCTTGGGGAAGCACTCCATGATGGAATTCATCTCCTGTCTCAGGGTACGAACTTCTCCCGAGACATCCTTATCTAGAAGTTTATAGACCTGTCGACGGAGCTCCTCGAGTGACTCGATGAGAGATACGTGAGCTGCATTAGCGATGCTAAGGCGAGCGCCCAGATTACTGTACTCCTGAGAGTCAAGCTTTTCCGGCGGTGCGGTTGACAGTATCTCCACGACTGGATCTTTCCCTTCTGGTTGCGGTGCAGCCTGCGGAGGAAATTCTACAACCTCCTGTCCATCAACTGGCGCGTCCGGGTTCTCGGAGTTTTCACGATTACTTCCCGGTTCGGGGACCGATGTCCTTGAACGCGCACCACCCGAACGAGCAGCGGCGTTCGACGTAACCGATCTTCCTTTCGAGGACGGAGCCTGACGCCGCATACTCCAGGTAACCAACTGGACCCCGGGATAATTAGGTGAGAAATCACGAGACTTCCGAACTACCGAAAAGGGGATAGAATAAATCTAATCACAACCGTCAGAAAGGGGTTATAAATGTCAATCTCCCGAAAAGAGGTTTCCAAGTGTCCAGATTCCAATTGATACAACAACCCAGTTATGTTCCTGTCCCGTTCTAGGTCGGGAGACCAAAATGTAGAGCAAAACTCTGCGATGAATGCTATGGGGAATCTCCACTAGGATGTCCGAGTCCTACTCCCTATGGGAGGTAGGCTCAGCCATAGAACCTTCTGTCCGTACTCGAGTCGAGTGACAAGCCGGGTGTAAGACCGGAGACGGTGCCTGGCTATACCTACAGAGATGGAATGCAAAGAACGGTGCAGATCCAGATATGGAGGGTGATCCGAACCTGAACAGAGGGAAGAGAAAGGGGACCCTGTAAACGGGGGAAAGCTCACGGTAGAAACCACCGGAGTAGAGCTACGGACCGTGCCAACCGGCGGGAACAGGTCCGACAGCGGGGCGACGCACTCAAAGGCGCCAAGAGTGAACCCAATACTGGTACGGAAGCGATACCTGAACCAGGTGAACAAGTGTAAACAACGAAACTCAGCAGAGTGACAACAACAAGAATTAACAACAAAAGAAGAACAAGAAACAACAAAAGACAACCGACACAACGGTAAAGACAATCAAAGATCCAAGGATGGCGAGACAAGTGCTTCCTTAGTGACCCTGAGGGGTAGTAATGCCGATACCAGTCATGGTTACTCTCCAGGTGGAGTCGTAGACATACGTAGGCAGCAAGCTACTATAGCCCGATCCTGAACAGGATTCGACTTAAGTGTCGACTCAGTTCCCCATTTACTTGGAGGCTCAAGGGTGAGATCTCCCGAGCGTATATACTATTACTATGTCTACGGTACACACCTCCCGAAGGTTCTACCCGTGGACAACCCACTGTCAGGGGGTGGGGTAGTTCCCAGCGGATGTGGCACAACTATCTGCAGGCTACCTTTCACACGTGGCCAACTATTCCACTGAATATCCACTTCCTACAGAGGATCCAGCTATCGAGGTTCCGTTACAACCCTCCAAAAGTTGCCCAAAATTAAAGGGAGTTTTTCATAACTTCGCCACGTCACCGGCCATCGGCACCATCTCATTACGAGCGACATGATGAATCCGATAGCGGAAAGCCGTTGCTTCACAGTCACAAAGTCCTAGTTAGGTCATGTTAGACTTGTCAGGAGTTAGATTAAGGGCGAGAGACAGAAGCATACATTTGATACTTCTGCATTTCGAAGAGCAGAGCTTGGACCTAAGCACCTTCAATTAGTTCCCATTCTTGGGTAGAATGCTTCGCAAGTCGCAATTCGTCCCGCTCCGGGTCGGAGCAGTCCGAGTCGCTCCACTCGGGCATATCTGAGCTCGAGTGAGAGTCGTCCGAGTCGGAAAGTCAGGACCCAAAAGGGATGACCTCCTCCGGTTCCGATTTTGGCCTGGGCGTCTCCTTCTTCCCCTTTTGTCGCGTCCCAATTGGGTCACGCAACGTAACTCTTCAGTTTCCCTAGAAGAGGAGTTCCCAAGTCGGGTCTATCACTGCTGGGGTCCCTGCTGGGTCTGCAATCTGCTTCATGTTTGCCAGGGATAGTGGTCGGTTGCCATACCGAGACGGCCGGCTGACGGTTGACAGTTTGCTCGTACCCAATGGGAGCGAGCTGGAGACGGCGCTGTACCTCAGTGTGCACACTGCTGGCAATAGCGCCGCTCAGAATTCCGATGACGGTCATCTTAGAATCGACTCGCTGGACAAGGGTATCCATCAAGCCCTCCACTTCAGCATTAACTCTATGGGGAATACGGCGCTAGACCTCGAGGGTCACCATAGACTCCACGAGTGGCCTCAGGGCTATGAGTAGCTCTCCCGTAACGGGTTGAACCTCACTCCCTGCGGGTCGTTGCGGAGTCCCAACGAGGGTCTCGGGCGCTGTTACCCTGGGGGTCTGCGGCTGCGGAGTCGCTTCTCGAGAGGCATGCTGGCGCATGGCCTGGAGACGGTTCCGAAAGTCGGTCGGGGAGGACTGACCGAGTATGCGCTCCGGGTCCTCCACACGTGGTAGAATCCCTCCATCGGTACTTTGGGTGCTCGGAGCCCTGAACCGGGAGCAGGCGCACTTCGTCAGTGTCGTTATCTCGATGGGGTTGAGCAAGACCAGCGTGTCCATGGGAAGATCCCGGTGGGGTAACCATAACGGTAGGCGGAGGGAAATTTTCGTCCGGCTTGCGACAAAATGAACCCAAATGCGGGCTAGTTCGAGAAAACCTTAGAGGGAAAAAGCGACGAAGCGGCGAAACCAATTCATCCGCGACGGAACGGAAAGGCCCGAGAGGGAAGAAATGATTTAAAAGCGACGACGCGAATCCCGTGAGGGTCGAATTAACCAGAAAAGACCCGAGAGGGTAATTCTAAGTCGGGAGACGAGTTGTAGTACAGCCACAGGCGGTGACAACGTACTATGCCCTGATAAAGGAACAAAATGGGCAGCACCTAAGCGGGTACGAAGGAGCACTCAACGGACGCTAACAACGGGGCGCGAGATAGGCGCGCAGCACCGGTAGTGACGGTAGGATGACCCTTGTGGGAAACTAGACGATGGAAGAATCGGCTAGGGGGTGCTTGAGGTTTACCACGGTGAGCTCTGCCCGGCGGGAGATGCTTACGTGCACCTCCCACGGGCAGTAGGCACGTGTCGAAAATAATAAACTATCTACCTATAAGGGGGGTCGCGAAGGGCTACACGACAACTGTCACAACCCTACACGTGTGGGACCCGAGGTGCACCCTGTGCACACTAACTACTGCAAACTACTACCATACACCCATCGGGAGGTGCATCCCATTGCACTACAATGTGTAGGAAAAGTTCTGTATTCAATGCAAGCGGCAAAAGCGGAGAAGTACCACAACAAGTCCTGTTTGGACGATACAAAGCACTAGAAGAGATCCTGTGTTTATTGTAAGAAATTGCTAGTGGCAATGTTTAGATGCCGGGGTGGATCATTTAAGAAGATAGTAGCATATTGGAATTGTAACGGGTTTTAAAATAGGGCGAAGGATAATGTGCAAAGGTAAAATGTGGGTCTCTGCGAAATTAATAACGATCATTTTGAACGTTTAGGATTAGCATTGATTGTTCACCGTGAACGTTCACCGAAGAGAAGAAGAGTAAGGACCTAAGTATATTAGACATTTTGAACTGCAGAGTATTTCTCTGGACCTTTTGTCTACTTATGTATGCAACGGTAAAACAAATACTCACAGCCACGCTTTTCCTGTGTTGAAGAGGGTTCAAGCAACAAAAACTAGCTGTGAATTCTCACTATGTTTATTTAGAAAAATAAAGCCGAAAAGCATGAGAACATTCACGGAAGTCTACAATATATGCTCTATTTCGTGGTTTAAAGGCATGTAAAATCTTTTAAATCGGCCAAAGCCTTTCTGAGGTTGGTGAGCCATGTTATGCACCTACACATGACTACATTTAAGGTGCTGCATTTCTAAGAACACGTCAAAAGAAAACAATACTTTGTCAGTAGCGAAGGGATGGTTACATTCTACTAGCATAGAGTGCTCTGCGGGGGTTATTTTTTTAAGAAAAAGTGATGTAGCATATACTGTTCATAAAAAGCGAGGGCTGCATTTGAAAACCATAGCAATAACAGGGCAAAAAGTTTTAAAAAGAACAAAGCAAAATATTTCAGTAAGTCAGATGAGGTTTGTCTGGCAGTTTCGGTTCAACATCTAGTGGGATCTCTCTTGAAACTTTTGACATTTGATCTCTCTCATTGATTTTCGCGTCAGGAATTTATCATCCGTCTGTTTTAAACGTATGGAAAGAAGAAGAACGTCATGTGTTCTACAAGGAGGAGGAAAAGAAATCGGATTTGTGGTACCAGTTCAAATTAAGGCTGAAAAAGAAACTGGTCCTGCAATGGTAAAGCAAATTCTACAAACTGCTCCGCAATGGATCGATGATCCCCGGCTTTGCTCTGAGAAAGAAGAAGATTTAGAGCGAGAAGTAAGCTATGATAAAGTCTATATTCGCTTACTAGAAAGAAGGCTGAAATACATAATGGAAAGACGAAACCAATCGTTTGAGAGTTGTATAACCGCAAAGAGATCTGATATGAAATCAGCGGCTGACAACAAGAGTAATGAGAAAGACAGGGGCGTGGTACAAAATAATTCAGCAAACTCAGTTCGAAGGAAGCAATGCGAGAAGAATAGAAAGAAAACAAGTAAGAATCGAGAAGATGTATCCCTGATTAAGCCGTTTGTTCCAGGGTTACCCGGCACTATCGAGAATGTTCTTGAGATATGGAACAACGAGATTAGCGCTCAGGGAATACTACGTCTTCGTCTTTTGAATGATGCGAGAAGTCGGGGAAATCTGTTACAGGGATATACGAACAATATCTGAATTCATGGGGGGCAGAAAAGTGCATTCAAAAGGTACAAGAAGCTGGGTTTATGTGTAGCTGAGTTCGCCCCACTTACTCTCAACATATATGAGCACAACAGTTATTAACCTGGAGTGAAGCGTTACAGGCGTATCACAGCGTCGACGATATTAACGGTGCGCCGAGATGTTTGACAGCCGTGATCAAACTATACAACGATAACCATTTGTGACGGCAGTAATGCGGCTCTTTGTTTCCTCACGTGTCCGGGACTATATCACACCGGGTGTCTGCGAGTCAGGGCCACGGAAGTACCCCCGCCGATTTCCTCAAGGCATTGCTTGGGCGCCCGGTCGTCGTGGAACTGAACACCTCGGTGAAGTCCCCAGGAATTCTTGCCTGTCTGGATGGTTACATGAACATAGCGCTGGATCAGACGGAAGAGTACGTCCATGGCGAGCTTAAGAATACCTTCGGCGATGCTTTCATACGCGGGAACAACGTCTTGTATATCTAGGCCACCAGGACATGAATGAGTATCGACGAGAATATGCTTTTCGTCGGGCATGAATGGCGAGCCGCGGGTCCAACCTCGTGCTCGCAGAACTTAAACTTCATGCAAGATGTGGATAAGGATGCAGGATGCCTGTTACACACAATGCCGTTCAAACCAGATAAGCAGCCCCGAATTAGCGCAACGTGACCTTTGATCCCGACCAGTGCCTGGTCGATTGAGATCGGAGCAGAGACGACACCATGCACCCGTAAACATCGTTCATCGTAGCAATAGAACAGCATGTAACATACCTTTGTTTCGTTCCAAATGGCCTATTGAGAGTAAAGGCTATTTGCCGACATTCACTGAAGAAATGTTATCGTAACCCGAGTGCCACCGTCATCCTGCTCTGCGTATGATATTCGTTCAACTAGTTCATGTTGTGACGGAAACTCTCTTATTCCGTCCCTCAAACGTCCAGTTTCATGTCCGTGTATGACCCATAAAGTCCCCATCGCACGCGCATTGATGATTGCCCGGTCAACTAAAGGCTGGGCCGAATCCACCCTCTGCCCTCTGATGTCAATCATATTTGCAGCCGTACGTACATTGAGCTGCTTGCTACGCGTCCGGTTCCCTCGACGCCGTTTGGATGTGATATTGGTCTGTTTAACCTTCCTCTAATTAACTGATGCGACTTCCTCGACTTTGACTTTTGCCTTCATCGCTTCAATAGCTACCATCAGTTCATTCTTGCTGAGCTTTTGCACTACCTCTACCTCATTAGCACTCAGCCTGGTAACAATCACCTTATCATCTCCTCTAAGATCATCAATGTTGGTTGATTCCGATGGCACAACTTGCGATGGAGAATTCTCGGCACCAGGAACTTTCATCTTCCTCAGCTTTTCCGTCTCGCGGCCTGCGGCCTGCGCAGAACCACTACCTTTCTGCATCTCTCGAATAACTTTGGCGATTTGCTTCTCTGCCTGCTTCCCTTCGAGTTCCATCGCACTCTTCTGGTCCTTTCTGAGCTGCGCCTCATTCTCCCTTAATCGATGGAGACGACCCTCCTACTCAGAACGCATTGTCTTTGCTTCCCGTAAAGCGCGTTCCGTATCCTCGCGTGCAGCTTCAGCCGCGTTCTTATCACGATCGAGGCTGGATATCATCTTCTCAATGTCCACCCGTGAGCTGTCACCGTTCTTGCCATAGCCTACCTTTGAAGAAAGCGTGCCTCCTCAATGACTGAGGAATTCAAGCCAAGTCGCTCTGCAATATCAAGAGCATTTGACCTACTCGGTATCCCCTAGATCAACCGATAGGTCGGCACCATGTTCACATCGTCAAAATCCATGCCCGCGTTCTCGAAGAAGAGTGCGGAATTGTCCTTCGCATACTCTAGAGTTTTATGCTCGCCATGATGTGTGGTAGCAAAAAGTTAGAGCTGCTCGTTGGCCGACGGCCATATGTCTGAGAATGGACATTCCAAAAGCAACGCAGCTCCTTCAGCCGAATCCTGTGTATGCAACAGTCGCACAGAACTCAGAAAGTTAATAGATTCGTATCAAATTGTAGCAAACACAAAGACAATCATACGTACTGTTCCAGAGCAAATCTCGTGCAATAAAACCAACGACTCTCGCGTTCTCGCGGCCAGGATACGCTTGATTCTCTCAACGTGCCCGGAGAAAATTGACAACGACTGCACAAGCGATTGGTCATCACCAACATCCGCAAGCACGTTATCAAAGTAACGAATCCGGTGACACATAGAACCGTCATCGCCACTTCTCTGCAGCACGCCGGGTACAAACATACCAACCTTCGCCATGAGCACAGACACACCAAGAGTCTTTGCCGCGAGCGTTTTTCCACCGGTATTCAGCCCAGTAACACTGACGCAACGAACACCATCGGAGAGCTCATAGCTCGTCGGAATCACATCGCGCTTCCACAACGGTTCTTTACTTTCTGCTGTTTGCTCGGAGGACGTTTGCGGCCGTGCAGAGTGCGCTTGTGTCATTGCCGGCCACTACAGCAGTGGATGCCGCATGTCCAGCAATCAAAGCGGGTTGGTATCTGTAGAGCAAACCCAGAAATAGGGATGATCGACAGGATGTCCGAGTCCTGCTCTCTATATGGGCAGTCTCAGTGACACAGCCCTCTGTACGTGCCCAAACAAGAGTCAAGCCGGGTGTAAGACCGGAGACGTTGTCTGGATATACCTACAGAGGTGAAACCGAGAAAGGAGCGGAGCCGAAGTGAGTAACGAGGTAGAGCCCAAAATATGGGATCACGAACACTCAACCGTGTGGACGGTGTATACGGAAACCGACCACGGAGTGGAGCTACGGCCCGTGCCAACCGGCGGTAACAGAGCCGATATCGGCGCGACGACCACGCAGTGGTGCCAACAGAATGCACCAGAGTGGGGCCAGAGAATACCCGTACGAGGGCGGAAGCAGTACCTAAACCAGGTGGCGATGTCCAGAGCGACGCCACTCTTTGGCCAGGACGCTCTACAGAAGCCGATATCGAAACAGTAACAAGAAACCAAAAATAGGTGCAAGCTTTGGCTTCCTTAAGGACCCTGAGGAGTAGAAATGTCGAGACCAGTAGTGGTTACCGTCCGCGAGTAGTAGTGAACCTACGTAGGCAATAATATCTATAGCCCGGTCCTGGGAGACAGGACACGACTCAGGTGAGTTTACTTGGTAGACTCCAGGGCGAGATGGCCCGAGCCTATACAGGAACCTACCAAGAATTGAGCTATTAGTAACTACAACTCTGCTGTCTACCTCTCGAGGTTCGAACACGTGTACGACCCAGTGTCAGGGTTCCTGCGCAAAACCCCGGCGGGTACACCTTGAGTATCTACTCTACACGTCGGCTACGAAGTCCAACGTCCGCTCGTATCCGTGAGCTAATTCTCACATCTACCTATAAAGGTTCCTGCAGACTTCTTCCGAATTTTAACCAAAAATGGGAGTGCCATTCATAGTGTGCGCCACGTCACCCAAGGGGCTCAGTGCTCATTACGAGATGCATCAGGCGCCGATTACCGGATCGTGTTTGTTCCACAGTATCATCAAACTGCACGTCCACGTCATTCAGATCGTGAGAGGCGCTCGCCTTGACCGCAGCGACATCCAGCTAACAAACAACTTCGCTCAAGCGCGCCACATCGTGGCGGAAGGCGGCAACCAAGTCGCTCCACTGCCTCAAAACCTTGTTAATTCTGGCGCGTTCCTTTGCAGCCAATATACGAAGTCGGTCGTTCAACTGCGGCACCGCTGCGGGCTCCAAGTACGTAGTGTCACCCGACTCACTCACATCATGCACTATAGAGTGCTTGAAGATGTCTTTTATTGGACTCTTGACTGGTATGACAAAGCCGTCGCAGCGCATGATGATGAAGCGTTTTTGCAGGGCCTCTGCATGACTGTTCATGATTCGGTTTAGTCGTGAATTGATATCCATACAAGTGACGTGAATGTCAGCGCTGATTTTTCGCGAAGTCGGATCAAATGTATCGACTACCTGTGAAAAGTCGTCAATGAGCTTGTTAATTTTCGACGCTACCTCCGGATACGGGCGCACATCGCTAACAAGCTTCTTCAGAACAAGCAGTTGTTTATCCTCTTCAGCATCTATTGATTGTCGTATTCTACGCGCAGCCGGCAGGGTATATTCCGACGGTGACTATCTGCTGACCCACCTACTCATGCGTGAGAAGAAGTGCTTCCAGTGCATGTACAAGTTCACTTTTTGTCCGTCGAGATACTACTTTGTGTTTGGTATCCTTGTTTGCAAGTGCTTACAAGAAGATACTTAGGCTGCTTACGCATGCGTCAGTCACGCTGTCGGCCACACGGGTAGCAGGGGTCGCTGGCTTCATTTTCGCTACATGGCAGTGTAGAAAGAATTTTCCAGCAGTTTACGGGTGCCAGTAGGGCTCATCCGTCGGGTAATATACCATTCCGGGCAATCTGAACCTCCATGGCAGTACTGCTTTCGGCGATTCTCAGCACCCCGACAGAGAGGGTCAATTTCATGGGTTCAGCGCTATTTCTGAACCCAATGCTTGCGTGACATACATACATCATATATGATGTCAGTAAGCTTTCTTCTGACTCAACTTTTCCTTACGTCTCGCTACCGATGAGTCTTCCTCTGTGCAGTAGCCTTTTCATGGAACTCGCAGGCTGTGAGTCAAAGCTATTGAAGACCCTTTGGAACTGTTCGGCACCTGTGGCTGAGCACGATTCGTACCTTCGGTACCCGAGATAGAGTACTGCACTGTTACTTGTTTTGCAAAAATCAAGGACAGTCCTCCGTGGCGCGCTTGTGCTCGGCCGCGCTTTACACGTTCCGCTCGCCCATGCCCACTACCTCTGCGCACCGCTTGCTCGCGTGTATAGCTAAACTAAATACCGTACGCGCCCGTTACCAACACCCTACCGCGCGCCTCCCCACCACCGCGAGCGCCTCAGCATCGCCGAGCCCGTTGCTACCGCTCCGCCGCGAGCCTCACCACCGCCGCGTGCGTCGCTTCCACGCTGTCGAGCGCCTCCTCACTGCCGCCCCAGTTGCTACCGCACCGCCGTGAGCCTCACCACCGCCCCGTGCGTCGCTTTCATCCCGCCGCGTCTCCCTACTACCGCGCCCGTCGCTACCACTCCACCGCGCGCATACCCACCGCCCCGTCTGTTTCTATCCCGCCGCCGTGCGCCTCCCCATCTACATGCCCGTCGCCAGCACCCTGCCGCACGCCGCCCTAACGCCGCGCCGGTCGCTAACACCCCTCCGCGCGTCTTACCACCCCGGCTTTCTGTGGTATCACCGCGCCACCTGCCTCCCCACAACCGCGCCCGTCGCTACCGCCCCGCCGCGCGCTTTCTCACCGCCGCCCGCGTCGCTACCACCTAGTCGTGCGCGTAGCCACCGCCACGGGCGTGGCTACCACGCCGTGGGATGCGTCGCCACTGCCGCGCGCGTCGCTACCACTCCGCCGCGCGCCTCCTCACCGCCGCGCCCCTGCCGCTCTCGTTCGCCGACAATAACAAAACGGACTCACAAAACAGCACATGCCGTTGACAAAAAACAAGATGACCGCAACTGCTATGGCTGAACACCGTTGAAGCATTCTGCTAATGCCATGTGGCCAAAAGGTTTGACGAAGCAAATAATTTCATCCCCATAGAACAACACGGCCCTATCGAAGGCAGAAGCAAAGACGCTATCCAGCCGTTCTGCTAATATCGTTCCACAGATAAGTGGGGCAAAGTAGTCTGAATCAACCCACAAGAGCAAGATGGTGGCACCATCTACGCCTGCTAATGCCCTGTTCGTGCAAAGAACTATCTCAGCAAGCGATCATCGGCAGCTGTCACCAGGTTCAAGTACTGGGTCAGGTACTCCTAAAGCTACAGTGTAGAATGGCTACCTCGAGAGACCAAAGAAGAACATTTCCAACCACGTATCCCCGAAGAAAAAGTCTCGAGTATCGCAATCCAAGTATGTTATTTCGGGAGCTGTGAAGTGGTCACATGTTGGACAATCAAAGTCAACTATCGAGCGAGATGATATTAGTGCAAGTTCCAGGCTGAAGCAGATCGCAGACGCTATGGTAAAATTGTAGGAAATTCAGTTTCCTCGCAGCAGCTCCCAATTGTATCTATAGTTAAGGGAAAGAGGGCGAGACATCCTTCAACGAAAGTGGTTTCAAATGAGCGAATTCCTAGAAACAAGGCTCTATCAGCATCCTACACATCAAGTTCTCTACGAACGGATGTGCCTAGAGCACAGTCTCAGGGGTGTGAACATGCTAGTCTTTCTGGACACCCATCTTGTACAGATAAACTCTTAGTACCGAAGACTTATATGAAACCTGTTCCTCACATTGGCAGTTCAAGTACGCCTCGTGCGCATGTTGAAAACACGTCTAAGGCTCCAGACATGCTGTACTCACAGTCACTACGAAAACGGACCTCAATCGCGACAAGTGAAGCTGATATAAGTCTAAAAAGTTCTAGAACAGACACCAATGGTCACAAAACACAAGCCCAGTTACCTTCACCGTCTATGCCGAAAACGGCTGGATGTTTATCAAACCAAAGCCTGGTATCAAGTCGCAAAATGTTACACAACCTTACTGCGGGAGTTCAAATCTCCAGAAAAAAACCTCTTTTCGGGAGATTTACTTCAGATTTATATGGAATCAGCGCGACTTTTAACTTGGATCCCGCACAGCGCGATCGCTTCATGGTCACCAGCTATATCGAATACTGCTACAACTTCAATATTGCATGCTGTGCCGTTGGTCCCGAGCACGCCAGCCGTATCTTGCGCGGTCCCTGCGCTTAGCGAGAGCAGGATGCAAAAGCGACAAGCGGTTCCACAAACGTCGTTTCCGCTCCTGGCAGTGGCGAACGCTATAACATCGAATGTCCCAGAAATGGGGAGGAACCAGGCATCTGTCATCACAGCGGGAAATAACCTATCGATCAAAGATAGGTTGTCAACGGATCTTCAAACATTAAGAAACATTAGAGAGGCCCATGTGCACAGAGAAAGTGGTGCCGAAAGCTGTTCTCATCATCAGCGGTAGTGTTCTCATTTATTGTTATCATGTACCGCTGCTCTTCCTTACGCGCTCTTTCGTTTTCGGTCTGACCCCGCACATGCTGAGCAATTCTCTACTAACTACATTCTGCTCTACGCTAGTGTCCGAAAAGCATGGGGTCGAGTACGAATCATTCAACCGATACTGCAACAAGCAACAAGCGGAGAAGTGGCAGCTGGTTGGGGTGAGACGAGGCTCAATCTCCCCCGCTTTTAAGTTCGTGCGGGAGACGTCGCGTGGGTGTAACACTTTATGTTCACGATGAGCTCATGCCCGCAGCTATAGATCCGTTTCGGGACGAGCTGGGCGATGATTTTTACCCTCAAATCCCGTGCTGCTTGAATGCTTGCAAGACGGGCAAGGTTGAACCAATCATTACCGCCATATTTCACTGTCAAGACTAGGTAAGGATCAGTGTTCGCCAGCACTTGTTTTGACAGTTGATTATTTCCAGACGGTGCCGCGTCAAACAGATCCATTTGCAAAACGAAAGACCGGCGCGCCGTCTGCTTCAGTCGCCTTGCCTGCTGTGCGACTATCGCCGCTTCTACATCGTTCGGCTCATGTTCCAGAGCGGTGCTCATGAATATGTAGGGTGGATTGAAGTGGGCGATGCTTTTGTCCGAGAGGTCTAGAATCTGCTGTACGCCGCTTGATCTGCTCGCCATCCGTTTTGCACGAAGCGGGGAGACTATTTCTCTTTGCGAAGATCGCATGGCCTTATAAACAATAGTAGCAAGATGTCTTTCATAGACCACTGCAAGAGGCAGTATCGCTGTATTCAGTTTTCTTTAAGACCTTTGTTCGTCATTTCTGCCTTTCTCATTCTGTTCCTTGTTCCGTTTTAAGACGGCGCTCCATCCTCTTTTTGTTCTTCCTTATTCTTCGTCCCATTCCAGCAACGCTGATGTGTTGCGAAAACGTGCGATCGCTTTTCGTAGTCTACGTAGTGAGTAAGCTTTTCAGTATCAATTTCAGACCGCGAGAGTAGGCAAACTGAGAGAGCCGGATGAATCTCACGAACGTCTAATCTTGCCAAATGTTCATTTCGAATCTCCAATACAACTGGATCTCTTTGTTTTTTGGGCAGTATGGGCGAAATGCACTCGTAATGAAAAACGTGTGAACACTCAAGTTTGGCAACATGGCCTTCGAGAGTATCTTGACAAATTACGCAATTTTCTGGGTGACCGGCATGAACCATGGCGTATTACGTGAATGAAGAAAGATTGGTCATCTTAACCAGTAACACAACAATGGTAGTATGCCACAGAAAAAGAAAAATGTACAAGATGCGATTAGATGCGATTAGAGACCCAGAGAAAGAAGTTGTGTGCACCAGGTCACAGCTGCCGCTGAAAAGGCGATCGCGCCTCGCCTGGCACCTCGCGCATGCGCGAGGTGCCAGCCGCCAGCGCACGAGCTGCCGCAGCGCCTGCGCACGACGCCACGCCCCCCGCGGCCGACACCGCTTTACAGCGCGACTCCGCCGCGGGCGCCAAAGCGCGCCAAAAGAGCGCCTGACCAAGACAAACGAGGCCGCTGCACGAGCGCGCGCAACTCCAAAAAAGCCTCCCACTCCCGGCGCCAGCTCGTTCTCCTTCGTCGTGCTCAGCTCAGCGGCTGTCGTTCCCTCCGCGCCCAACTCCCCCCCCCGCGCCGCACCCGCCCTCCCCCACGGGTGGACAGTCACCCACTCTGGGCGCCGACGAGAACCTCCCACCACTGCTGCCGTCTCCCACCCCGTACACCGAGCAGCCCACCCCGCTTGACATGCCCTAGTAGCTCGTCGCGATTCCACGCTAGCTATCGCCGCGCCTGCGCCTGCTGCGTTGCCGCTCCGCACGAAAGCAGACCTCCGGCGATAAGCTTTCTGCTCGTTCCCGTCCCCGTGGCAATGGCGTCGCCTCCGCCAATTCCGCGTCGCCGAAACCCCCGCCTGATGCCCCTGTGCAAAAGGCGCCCCAGCTTTGACTTCCACCCGACGCCGCCGCTGTTGCGTAGGAGCATCCTTCTCCGGACAAGTCGTCCCAGCCGATTACCCCGTCGCGTGCTAAGAAGCCACCGCAGCCCGAAATCGATGCTTCTCTACATGCTGATACTTCTACCGTCGCCCACACACATCTTACGCAACGTACTGCTGCCGCTACAGCATCTGAACAGCCGCCAACTGCAAAGCCTGCGCCTGCGTGTGAACAACAATTTCATTTGTCGCACAAGCCTACCGCACCCAAAACGCTACGCGCAGACTCCATGCATGTTGATAATCCCGTTGCTCACCAATCAAAAACCCACCAACGGCAGACACAACCCGCCAAGGTCCAAACTGAATCCGCTGAACCCGCCTTAAATCCCTCTCAACACACCAAACCCCAAGGTTACCCTGCCCAGCCCGCTACTCGGCCTTTGGCTCTGCCAGATGATGCGTTACGTGAAGCCTCCAAGAACACCGATTTAGCGTCTGCGGCGCGCACAACACCGAAATTTGCCTCCGACGCCAAGGAGCAACAAGAACGCTGTAGTGCACAAGTCGGTGAGCCTATCCCGGACATTCAAAAACAACAACCTCCCTTGACGCTGGTACGCGCGACGAGGGCGATGCCTCCTCTTCGCCCTAACATTATTTCTCAGCCCAGTCTTCCCTAAACTGAAGCGCGAGCTCAAGATGAAAACACCCCGACTTTTCCGGATAAACTGGATAATGATCGACCTATTTCAGTTCCTCTGCACACCCTTTCCTGGCTAAAAGATCGTCTGAGCCGCAACCAATTTCTGCTGAAGTGATATATTTGGCATGCGATGGCCACTTGTCGACGCTGCCCTCCTCAGAGTTGTTTCCTTGTTCCCTCACAGTGTCCCTATCACCATTTCATCCCGTTTTCCAGTTGAATCATTTTGCCCCAATCGCGAATAAACAGGAGTCGTAAGCGCTACTCTCCATCATGCAATATACACGACCAAGAATCCTGCCACCGATCTTACTCCGATACGTCTTCGTCGCAAGCTTCACTGTCTCTAGAAACCTCTTTTTCGAACTCATGGAAAGCATTCTCATCATTCAGCCAAGATGCTTCTCCAGAAATAGCTCATGCATGCCGAACCATGTGCTCCCAACTGTTAAATCGTGGCAATTCTTGCGGAGCGTCGTTGTTGTACGCTGCGCAATAGTTTTAGTACGCGTTAGATCCAACCATTCCAAGTTTTCTCATAATTTACTCATTCATGTAACCAAGGCTTCGATGCAGTTGCACACATCCACGCTTCAACGAATGCCCCGTATATGTTTTCGCATCTTCAACTCCCACACCGAGATCAACAAGTCTCCGTCTCATAAACAGGACCCATTTGTTGCAGCTCAATGGCTTACTATAATCCAAACGATATCCTGCAGACGTATTGAGTACGTCAGGAAACAAAAATATCTTTTCGTTCCCTCTTACGAGAACCCAAGACTGCAACGCGATAAAAGGGTCCATGAAAACTGAAAACATCATTTGCGAGTTTCCACCCCAGTCAGACACTTCGTACACACGTTCTACAGTTGAGTTCTTTATTGCGGTCTTCAAGGTAAGAGAAGCGGAATTTCTGCCAATCGATACATTCTGCATCATCAACTTCGAGATCTCATCATATAGCAAACCAAGATACAGTCCTAAAGCACAAATAGAGTTGAAAACGATATCCATAGTCTCCATCTTCTTTTACCCAAGCTAATAGAGCTGCGCATGATCACAGAAAATCTCAGCAGTTAGTGGTCTAGCCCTTGATTTTACGTCACCGTAACGTGCTAAGTTCACTCTGTAAGCGCGACGAAAGTCATCAAAGTCTGGATTAGAAATAAGTGGGTTACCATGTGCAATTTTCTGCTTCACATCACTAAACCAGGCCTCTTTATGTCCATGTTTTGAGTAAGGAAGCCTAATACCTTATGCATAACCGCCCATGGTGTCCAATTTTAGAGCAGTGTTAGTGTTAAAGCGGCAGCGGACTGCAAGAAAGTTCAAAACAAATTTACTAGACTCCACGGATACTTCAAAAGGATCGGACGCGCCATGTGCTTTCGCAAACTCCGTAAATAACTTTTCCGCTCGCGCCAAATTATCTTTCGTAGATGCGCTATACGAAACGCGCACAATCGAGTGCACTTCTTGCAAATCCTTCCCTGACTTCTCTGAATTCTGGTGCATAGTATCAGACGAGAACGAAGTCATGGAGTAATGTCGTGGTTGGGATATGAATCACTTCTTGGCCTTGAAGAACGAACTGAGAGGAATTGGCGAGCCGTTGCTATCCCAGGGCTCGTAAAATTCTTCTACGGCGGCGTTCCAAATGTTGTCCTCTCCTACTTCAAAAATTTTAATTTCTGATTCTTCCTTCGCGACTAGAGAAATAAGTTTCTTGAACTTGTAGTACGCTGCTTATTGACCTGACGTCCTCCACCATGAGTCTATGTAGCTTTCGAATATTGTTCTCCTTGACTTCGCCTTGTCGAACAAACGTAGCGTGGTAGTTATTTTCCTATCCCCATATCTCCATATCTTCACAGCGTGTTCAATATTCTTTGGTAGACCTGGAATGAATGTTTTGCATAATGGCTTGATTGCTGCAAGTTTCACATTCTTTTCTGTTTTGACTACGTTTTGTTCGAAGCACTTGAAACATTCGTAATCCTTTCCTTGCCTGTGCTTACAAGCATCGGGTGCATTATGTGAGGTAGAGAGTATTTTACCGCCTTTTTATTGTCCTACCATTTTCGATGTCGAAGAACTTCCAGTTTTTCAAAAACGATCAGCGTAGTGTTTCTTTCTTCGTTGTCGCAAGAGAAAGAATTGCCACATCATTGCTTTGTGTATGAGAAATACTGCTTAGAGGTAGCTATCGTAGCAACAAGATTTAGGGATGCGTTCATAATTGCCAAGTTGCACTGCATTGCTTTCTTTTTGACGACTTCAGAAATGTTCATCATGATGTTCTCAATATGCGCTTCTTCTGCATGCATAATTTGGGGTGGCACTCGAAACCATACACCAGACCCACCGCTTTGATGCGCTCTTGTTGGGCCTTTTCGTTCCATGGCTGTGCCTTAGTAAAACCAGTCCACCAGAGATGAGTGAAACAAATTAATGTTTCTGTACAATAGTACAAAAAATTGATTTACAAATTCAGTCAATTTTTTAGTACCGTAAAATCTGATCAAAACTGCAGGAAGCAAATTTTCGAACTTGTGAGTTATCACAAGAACTTCGAACACTGCGTAAGAAGAACACGCGGACTAGAGTGGTAAAGTAAAGTAATGGCCTTCAGGAGGAAGCAAATCATCTCCGAAGTCAAGGCAAGAGAACCCTTTAAAACCATTACAGTCCATTTACCCCCGTTTTCAAACCATCTTTTTCAGTGTGCACGCCCGGCGGACAGTCCCTCTCGCAAATGCCAATCCAGTTTTCACAAGTTTACTCGCTATTGTCAAAGATGACACGTTGCAGAGCTTGTCTTGCACACTGTGCAGTGCACTGTGCAGTGCACAGCAGGCCCAGCATAGAACCGGGCATACTAATAACTGATCACAGATCACATTATAAAATATACTTTCTCAGCAGGTAAGCATGGACAATGACCAATCTCAAACACATGATCTTCTTCTTTCACCACGCCAGGTACCGCCCGTGCTGTCCAAATTATACCAATTGTGTGAGCACGGGCACCGCCCATGCGGACACACCTCACACACACCAGTTGAACAGCACAGGACCCGCCCGTGCTGGTCAACTTATACCAAGTGCGTGAGCACAGGCAGCGTCAATGCTCACACACACCACTCACCACAGTTGACCAGCACAGGCACCGCCCGTGCCGGTAAACTTATGCCAAGTGTGTGAGCACGGGCACCGCCCATGCTCACACACACCACGCACCCAAGCTGTCCAGCACAGGCACCGCCCATGCGCGGATACACTACATACCTCTTGACTACTATTGGAACTGCCCGTGCTTGTCAAGTTGTATCAAGTGTGTAGGGGCAGCCACTGCTCATCTTCAGAAACATTATCAAACACAGTTCAACATCACAGACACCGTCGGTGCTTGTCAAGTTAAAGGCTGTGAGCATGAAAACCGCCCATGCTTAGAGTCATCTATCCATTTATTTGACTAGTACAGATAGAGTCAGCTTTGGTGAATCTTCAAAAAGTGTTTGAGCATAGAAACGGTAAGGTTTACAGAAAGAGAATTGCATAGACAACGCTCTTGTTTTTCAATTCAACTGCACTGTTTGAGCATGAACTGTGTATTAGATAACAAAAAAGCTGTTAAATGTTTTGAGAGTCGGTTTTGAGTTGTGTAATGAGTGAATATGATCATCAGTTATGATGGTATTGATGCTTGTGTTAGTCAAAGACACAAAAGATGGTTTAGACAGGTAAATTGAGGCTCTGCAGATGTTTCATAGAATTAAAATCTGGCTATCGATCTTATGAAAACTGTCATCAGATGGGTACAATATTGCGTTCAGCAGCAAAGGCGTTGGCCGGGACAATGCATTGGGTTCCATTTCTGAGCCCTTAGTTGAACCTTTGTCAGGGCTTGAATTCTAGTCATTATAATTGTGGTTTGTTAAGAATCTGATCCACAAACGGATTACATAGTCGATGCCGCCCATTTGAATTTTTACTGCTTAAGCTGTAAATTATTGTGACACACAAAGTTACACAAATTTGGCCAAAAGTTTTACAGTCAAGCTTAATTCCGACTACTGTCTAGCAGAGTTGCACGTCCTCTAAAAATTTTCTTCGTCACTCTTCCGTCACATGCTAGAGTGCAAAACTTTTGTCTGTTATGGTCTTCTGTGACGGCAATTTCATGTTAAGATAACTATTTCAAAACTACTAAATATTTCATAATTTGTATACAGATGAAAGGTGTATATATTAAATCTGACGTATCTTTCATGGTGTTTTTCAGTCAGCTCTAAAGCGCAATGGGCCCTACCAGACATCACCATTTGTGATGGCTGTAAGACCTAGGCTGCTGAATCACTAGGGCCATCCAACAGTGTTGCAGAGTGTTTGTGAGCCACTAACGCTACCAAATTCAGAAGGGACTAGTGACACAGCACTAAAGTGCAATGTTCCAACTCTGGCAAACTGTATATAGCTGAGTCTAAACACTATCATTTGCAGAATTCTCGTCAATCGTGCGTATACTCCCAATCTTCGCGCGTCTTGTCTCATGCAAACCAGCTCCCGTATCATGAGCTCTAATCCTGAAACTGTGAACAAGTCTGCAAAACCGGCAACTCCAGTCGAAAAATGCAGAACTCGTCTCCTCTGGACATCAGATCCCACTTTTCCTCTAGATAGTCCATTGTTCTCTGCAGAAGTTTTGCAAAAGAACACTTGTCGGTGTCTTCAACGACACTTTTCTCGACGTTGCCACTCACCCGTAGTATGTCTACATCAAATGAGGTAAGCGTCGTTTCACAGTTACTCAATTGCTTTATGGAGGGTCAACTTTATATGTACTTCTGATGTTTGATAGATACTAACTTTTGAACTCTATGCTCCAAGTTATGATAAAAATTACAACAGGGTGCCATCAGTTTCCAAACAAGGTTCTACTTCAGGGTAATAGTTCGCCATTTCTGTTACAGGCGGCTTCTTTCACACTTTGAACGTCACAGTCGAGCCTCCAGAAGAATTGCAGGTGGACGGTGATTTCGTAACGACACAACGCTGCACCAGCGACGTCGACCAGCGCAGCGCCGATCTAGTTCGCGAGTTAAAAATTGAGCCGACACAAGAGCGCAAAGGTGGTGCCGCAGATTTCTCATCCATCGTCTCCGCACCCGTTAATGCCCGCCGCCTTCCAGACTGTCATTCTTCGCACTACGCCTCACATTTCGTGCTTTCTTAGAGGCCCCTTCCAAATTCCGTCCTACTTTTGACCCACCCACGACTTATACTGCCGCGTCGCACTGCCTGCACCGGGTGTCGGTGCGTCGCCTCGCTCGGTTTCGTCCTCGACGAACAGCAATAACCACCTTGACAATGTCCCCAGACTATCATCGTCTTTCCTCTTCGTCTAAGGAGCGCAGAGGCGGTGCCGACGATACGAAAGAAGCGGCCGTGGTTTAACGCGATTAGCGGCGCTCGGACAGCACGGCGACGGCAAACTGCATGACAATGTCGACGATGGAGCCAGCCAGCCAGGTGTGCCGTTCAAAGCGGTTGCTGAGGTGCGAGCGACAACAGCTGACGAGTTGAGATTCTCAACTTGAGAAGCCCTGGGGCGGCGGGGGCGACGGCGTCGGCGGCTTGCGATCCAAGGCGTCTGTGCCCATCGTTGGTAGGAATGGCGGACGCGGAGGACCGCGGGAGCTGCGCGAGTATTCTAAGGGTATTAAATTAAAACTTATCGCCGCTCCCGAGCACGTGCTCGCACTTAGGCTTAAGCGACAGCAGCAGCAGTGGACGCGCGGTGCGGCGCGGGCGCCGGGCAGCGCGCTTGGTGCTTGGTAGCTTTGCGTTGGAGGTTGCGCAGCCCTCTGCAGACACGATCCAACCGGTGTAGTCGATGCGCTTGTCGCCGGAAGAGCTGCACAGCATACGCGACGAGATGGGCGAGCTCTCGTCGGAGGTTACGCAGCCATCTGAGCATACCACGGCGAACAAGTTGCCTGACGAGCGTAATACAAGAGCGAGTAATAGCGCCTTGATGGCGCTGAGCAGCCTCCTGGACAAACGTACCCCTGAGCTGAGGCGATCGCTCAGCCATAGCAGTGCGGACAGCTTGTGTGACACGATCACTACCACCACCACCACCACCACCACCACCAGCGACGGCAACAACAACGACGCTATATCACATGAGCGCCGTCAATGAAGCGTGTCCCACAGTCGTGGAACACGGTGGCTAGAAGTAACGCGCCGTCAACGAAAGCCCCCAGGTGAGCAGGTAGAGCTGCGCAAAGATCTGAGCGCGATTCGGCCTGCGCCGCAGCTGTGAATGGTTGCGTGAATGCAATGAGTTGAGTCCAGATTAGAAGTAAGTCGCTTTGAAGACGAGCCGGACGTCACAAGTGGCTGCAGCTATCATCTTTGTAGCTGTGGCATTCCTTGCTACTTTTCTGTTTTTTACTGCACACGGCTTGAATATGCCACTTTGGATGCGCCAATCGTTATTGTGCTCGTCTGCCATTTGGGCGATGAGGTAGCCGATTTGTATCAATAAGATTTGCTCACATTGCTCGGTTGAGATTTGCGGCTCTCGCGCGTTGGTCTTTGGCTTGCAACCAGTAGAAGAACACTGAATAATATCAAGTGGAAGATATTAGCCAGACTCCTTCTGACAAACTCGAATGCTTTGGAGAAGCTGAGGGAGTGATATTGACAATGGATTATCAAGGAGAATGGGGTTGTATATGTTTGCCATCGATAGGGCCAGAATTTGGTCACACATGTTCGATGTCGGTCTCGTGTGCTGAGGGACGTATCTCGAAATGTCTTTGTTTTTCAGAGAGATGTGTGAACTCCGAATGCCTGCGGAGGGTTGCGGCGTGTGGCTCACGCTCGTTGTGCCAACGATATTGGCGCAAAAGTGTGATTTGCGAGTGTCTGTTACAACGGCGGCAGATGAGGCGTTACACGCCCCGTCATGGTGAGAAGTTTCAGGTGATTCCCTTGCGCCACGGGCACCAACCTGAACAGCCGCTTCGGACTCCGGAGAAAGCGCATGAACCGTCGCACCGTGCGGATGTGGAGACGGGGAAGATGCGGTGAAGACGGGGAGATACAGGACGAATGGCCTTCATGCAGAACTTCTGCAGCCGAAGCAATCACACCGAGGCAACGTGAGTGGACATGCGCACCAAGTGGCAACCTGACAAAGCATTTGTCGAGCGATATCAGATATTCGTCACTTTGGTTTGTCCTCATGATGAAGAAGGACAGATCGTCATCGCCGGTTTGGAGCTCACCGCGCCATTGGCGAGCCGCCGTCGCCCCGGCAACTCCCCGACCGTCAACGCGCCCAGTGACCACCCCGCCGCCAACCGCTCCCCAACGGTTACAGTACCTATCTCCACAGCTCCGCTCGCCACCTGCCAACGTTCTCCTCCTGCGCCACAGTCACTCATCATGACTGCGCTCACCTTCGCCAATTCCGCCCTCATTTTGCGAACCGCGCCTGCCCATCATATCGAGCCTCGGCGAGCGCGCCCGCTCAACCTGCGCATGAAACCCGGTGAAGAAGCTGAGGATGAGGCGCTGTCCGACGTCTCCGTCCCAGAGCCATTACCGATCGCGGTATTTCTCAATGCTTGAAAGAAGCATCTCGCGTCGCTGGTCGAAGCTGCGTCTCAACGTCATTGCGAAGCTGCGTTGCGATTGAAAGGTCAAACTGTTTTACCTTTTATCGCGAGGCTTATCGCTGGTCTTGATGGTTGCTTCAAGAATGAGCCATGGCCAGGCCAATATCCAACCGCCCCAGCCCCAATGTGCTAATCAAAGAGAGAGCGCATTACGGTAGTCTCCGGTAAACCCTGGCTGTCTTCCTGAACATGCTCCCAGTCAAGTAGCTGGTCTTCGTTGCTTCCCCCTTCATTTTCTACTTCTATGTTTGCGTCTACATCGAAGTACGATACTAAGTTTCTCAAATCACCATCAGAGGCGATATCGCTTGCCGTCAGAGCATTCAATGCTGCACTTGTTTTTGTAATCGAAGAATTTCTGCCCCTCGTTCGCGAGGTCAAAGCTCGATTGAAGGCACAAAACATCATCTTTTCCACCTTCATCGGATGAAGCCGATTACGTGTTGGAGCACGAATGCGTCCTTGAAGACTAAAGCTCCTCTCGACACTCGAAGACGAGGGGCTCACTGACAGTAAACGTAAAGCGAAATCTCTGAGCCAGAGCCTGTTCCTATGTTGTATCCAATACACGGGCGGAATGTCCTTAAAGACCAGAAGAATCTCTCGCTCCGCAGCGCTGTCTGCCTGGGAACTCCACGATAGCCTTGTGAAATTGAACTGTTTGAACAATTGGTTCACTACCGCGTCCTCTCCACCAGAGCTCGGAAGCCTTTGCGTTCTCGGGAACGCATCAGATTCCACATATAAGCGAATATGTTTCAGAATTTCTGCAGTGAATGGCGTAAAGTCTTCGTATAAGCTACGAATGTCAATAAAGTAGGAAGCGAGGTGTAGAGGATTCAAAAGAGGTACCCTTACTCTTGAAATTGAGCCTGTCAGTCGTCCGCGAAATATATTTATCAGGTCAGTCTTTCGGTGATCCGTGAAAAACGGTGTCAAAGGCAACGATAGGAGTTTTTGCAGAGCAAAACGCCCTTTCTGGGGATGCACCGAGGTGTTTTTCATAGTTTGTTGATCCGTTACTGGCTTCGACACCTCAGGTTATGAGAGGCTACTGTGGTAGTGGCCGTATTTTGGGGTATGCCAAGGAAGGGTAGTATTTTTGCACACGTGTGCCAAGTTGGCCCGATAGCTGGTGCGCCGTGGCAAGCGTGCCACGGGTGCACATCTGTAGTGTATTGGCCGGCATCGCCGGATAGTTAGATATTTCAATTGATATTTTCAAGTGCCGTAAATAAGAGGCGGCACTTGCCGCCACTGTACGGGAAGTAAACCTCAAGGAGGCTTCTGGCTCTGACTTTCTTGCCGTTTGTGAACGGTCTTCGTCCATAATCAGGCAAGCCGCCCAATTCCGGGGTAGTCATCCGACCTCTACCCTTGAGGAGTTCTAGACCGTCGTTACGGCATCTTTTATGGTTTCTTTGTTATTATTTCCGTCATACGTCTCTCGTTTCTCTGCCCTGTTATACAGGTTTTTGTCCGAAAGTCTCGGGACTTATTGCCGTTTATCACGAGTCAGTGCACCGTTGCGCGGCTCGTTGGTTGCCCGTTTTGCCCAACACCGTTGGTTCGGACATCTCCAGTCGCTGTGGCTCGCCGGAACTACCCGGATTCTACGCCGATTTTACCCACCCCAACCTCTGGCTGCACGCCCAGGACGGGGCTGCCCGGATTTGCACCCGGCCTGCGTCAGCCGTACCGGAGGGTTCTACCACCAACCCTACCGCTATAGGGAGCGGGGCTCGAACACCCTGTAGGTGCGCTTTCCGCGACGCGGCTCTTGTTGGACCACTAGTGTAATTGCACCACAAACTGGTCTCCCGACTTAGAATCGGCTTTATTGGCCAACAATCATTGAACTTGGTTCGTCTGTTTGGAGCCCAGATAGTTGGGAATATCCGTTCTTACGGTTCTCTCATTGTCCGTTTTCGGAAGTTGTTTTCAAAACAACTTCCAAAAACGGACAATGAGAGAACCGTAAGAACGGATATTCCCAACTGCGACGAGACGACATCGTTCACCGACACAGTCGGCCAATTGGCAACCAACTTGGTTGCCAATTGATCGACTGTGTCGGTGAACGATGTCGTCCGGTCGTAGGAGTAGCGCGCCACGTGCCGCTTCTGTGCCCGGTTCGTCCGGCTTGCCGGCAAGTTTGCCTCCGTTGCTGAAGGACGCCTTGGAGGTCCCAGGAAATGGCGACCCGAAACCGGCTTCCCGGGGCCTCCGTTCTGATACCGGGACCCCACCCACTCGTGGGCCAACCGAAACCGCACCTGCGGCTGATGCCGCCGCAGCGGTTGACGTTATGTCGTCGCGGTCCGACGAGTATACACTCCGTGAATTAGAGGCTCAGGTTCGCATCCTGCAAAACTTCTAAGTGGGCCTCATCGGGGATATTACGAAACTGCGGCAACGGGTCGATGAAGCCGGTGTCCGGGATGTTTTGAGCGACGTCCGTGTTTTACGGTCCGATGTCAACCAGATTATGGAACACCGACAGGTGTCGGCTGCCCTGCACGAGCAGGCTTCCGCACGCCTGGACCGCCTCGCTACCCGTCTGGAGACGGTTGAGCAAATCATCGTATCTGATGCTGTTGGGCCGGAAGCCCCGGTTTCTGAGGGTTCTCAGCACTCGCGCCGTTCCCGGGATCGCCTGGCAAAGAAGAAGGTCAAGGTTGAGTCTGACTCGTCTTCTTCATCCTCTTCTGATGAGGAGGGCCCTCAAAAGGGATTGTCTACGGACTCTTCGGACAGCGCGGAAGAGCGCTTTCGCTATCTTGCATCCCGTTCGCGGGCTACTGAAGCCACCTCTGGTGTTGCGCGAGGCCGTGCGAAAGGACGGAGACACCTTGGATTGAAAGAATTGAAGCCGACAAACTTACTGTATCGGAAGCTGCTATCGTACCGATATTATCGGCTTGATGACACGACGCCACAGAGAACCCCACAGGGGACTGGCAAAGTGCGAAACCATCTCCGACAAATGGAACTCACGCTGAAGCCCCCACAAGTTCTCTGGGGAAGATCCAATTCTTGTCTTGGATTTTCTTGGCCGCTTCGTGGCGGAAGCCGATGTACTTCGGATGACCGAGGCTCAGGCTCACATTGCGCTGCCGTACTTCTTGACGGGCGTAGCCGAAGCCTAATACAATTCGGTCCGTGGGTCGACCCGAGCCTCCGAGGGAGGAGTTACGCGCTGGCCGGAAGCGGTATAATATCTCCTGCGCTCTTACGCGACAGGCAATGCGATACAAGATGCTATACTCGCGCTGCGAGACACGAAGCAAGGAGCCGAAGAGTCGGAAACCGTTTATTCGACCCGCCTCAATAAGGTTTTCCACAGATGTGGCAACGTGTTCTCCGCATCTGAGCGGTGCACGATGTTCATCGATGGCCTAGATCGTTCGATCAGGACACTGGTTGCCCGTTATCGGGAGAAAAAGCGCCGGATTACTTATCCGGAACTCGTTCAATTTGCCCAAGCTGAAGGAGATGCTGCTCGAGCACGCGCTGGTGTCAAGACGCGCACGCGCCGACTCCTTCGTGCAGAAGGCCGGGACCCTTCACTGCCTCACTCGAGAGGTTCTGTTCAAGAGGGTTATGATAACCTACACCTGTTACTGGGCGATGGTTCAATGCCGAGCTCTGAATTGCCGTCGACGACGAAGCACTCTTCAGTAGACGTAGACCCCGCTCTGTACGCCGGACGTCAAGTCCCGGCATTGCTCGTGCCGCACTCCGGCGGGTATCGAAGCCAACGCCCTGGATGGAGCGACCCGTATCCTTTTCGACAGCAGCGCCGGCCGCCCAACGCGGATCTTCTTCGTCACCTTATTTGTCATACCTGTTACAGGCCAAGGCACATCGCTCCGAATTGCTTAATGCCTATACGGGATATGGCGAAGATAGTGCCTCAGTATGAGTCGTTGACGCCGGCCGAGCGGGAACGTGTTCCCCACAAATCGTACCTTCGTGCGGAGGCGGAGACTCAGCCTGGACACCAGGAGACAGTGCCATCGAATGGTGGAACTGTAGCCGCCCCTGCGGAATCGCAACCTCCGCAGATTGGCGGCAAAGCTCAGAAAAACTGAGCAAGAGAGCCTCCAGCAATGGAGAGGCGCCCCCAGCGACGTGGTCTAGAGCGCCTGAGGCTGAGAAGCCTCGCTCCGCGCTCACAATCCTTTCGAGGAAAAGGGCCACTACAGACGTGGACTCTGAGAACCTTGGTGTCTTGCGTCGCCCGTGGGTACGGTCTAAGAATAGCCGGTCCCCGGATAGAGTCCTGGTGATGGCGAAACGTAATTACAAAGTTTACGCTGACCTAGGTGTTTCCGACCAGTATATGGTTCGGCAGTTGTCCGTGCTCAATACAGGAACTGGGCCAAACTTTTTGGTTGAGTCTATGATCCCGCCGCACTTGCGGTCTTGCGTTCGTGAGGCGCCGCAAATTGATATTGCGGATGCAAATAATCGGCCACTCTCTACCGTGAGAGTGATAGACCTGCTTGTTAGGCTTGGCCACTACGTGGTGAAGCTCGATTTCTTGGTTTGCAAGCAGCTCGCTGCGCCGGTCATACTCGGATGTGACTTCTGTGACCGCTTCGTCGAATCAATTCGAAGGCGGCAAAGAACCATCGAAATGGAGGATGGGACCTTCGTATCGATCGTTCGGCGTCCCCTTCGACGGGCTTTAAAGAAGCAAGTGCCCTTGCCTGCTGCGCAGGAGCCTGCCGCTGATGAACGGAAGTCTACGAAGCTCCGAGATGCTCGGTCTATTTGCATCCCGCCCGAATCGCAGGTCTGGGTTACTGTAACATCTCCACAGTGTGGCTTACAAACGGTGCAACCGTTTCCTGCGTTGCAGGAGAAGCATCAGCTCGCCCTGGCTAATGGGATCGTCTTCGTCGAACCCGAGAAGCTTTTTCAGGTGCTGGTCGCGAACTTCAGCCGTTTTCCTCAACGGTTGGTTAGGAGCCAAGTAATTGGATCATTGCTCCCGCACCCTGCGGCTATAGTTCCTACTCAGGTTTCTATGGCCGAAGTTCTCGGAACCCTCGAAGATGAGAAGGGGGAGGGGGAGCGGAACAATTCCAAACCGAATACCGAACCGAGTGGTCCGTCGGGAAATGCTACGCCGACTTCGTCGGATGCAAATAGCCGCAGCCTGTCGAAGGAAGCAATGCCGACCTCGTCGGACAGTAATGATAAGGACCTGAGTGCTGCTGACACGAAGGATAAGGCAGTACAGGAACTGGAGTCTCTGGATCTTGAACACGTCCCAGAGACTCACCGCGATAGATTGCGGCACATGCTCGAAGAGTTCACGCCCATGTGGGATGGCACACTGGGTACGATTGGTATTAACGAACATCGGATTGATTTGCTACCAAATACTCGGCCCATTTCACAGCACCCTTACAGGGCAGGACCGACAGCTCGGCAGGAGGAGAAAGCTCAAGTTGAGAAAATGCTCGGCGCTGGAGTTATCGAGCCGGCTCAGTCACCGTGGGCATCGCCGGTGGTGCTCGCGCCCAAAGCTGATGGGTCTTGGCGATTTTGCATCGATTACCGCAAGCTTAACGCGGCTACAGTCAAGGATGTCTACCCTATCCCACGAATGGATGAATGCATCGATTCATTAGGCAACGCGAAAGTTTTTACGACCCTAGACGCGAATTGGGGCTATTGGCAAGTTCCCGTAAGGGCTGAAGATCGTGACAAGACAGCCTTCGTTTGCCATGAAGGATTATACCGTTTCAATCGGATGCACTTTGTGTTAACGAATGCGCCAGCCACATTTCAACGGGCTGTGGACATTTTGCTCGCCCGCTTCAAGTGGAAGACTTGCCTGGTTTACCTGGACGACATCATTGTCTACTCCAACAACCTGGACGAACACTTGACCCACGTACGGGATGTGATGCGAGTCCTACGAAATGCAGACATTACGCTCAAGCTCAAGAAGTGTGAGTTCTTCACCGAAACCGTCAGGTATCTCGGCCACGTCATCCGTCCTGGACGGCTGTCCATAGACGAGGTTCGCGTGAAATCCCTTAAAGAGGCTAGGCATCCGCGGACGCAGACGGAACTCCGATCTTATCTCGGCTTGTGTAATGTCTACCGCCGCTTCATACCGATTTTTGCGGACATTGCGGCGCCGTTGAATGAGCTCCTCCGCAAAGGACAGCCAGTCAACCTGGAAGAATTCGACGACCGCAAAGCTGCGGCTTTCTCGTCACTCGTGGACGCGGTGACATCGCCACCCGTTTTATCCCTACCTAGGGGCTGGTTTGCCGTATGCCGTAGATACGGATGCGAGCGACTACCAAGTTGGCTGCGTCCTATTCTAGACCACCAAGGATGGCGAGCGATTGCCAATTGGGTATTGGTCAAGAAGCCTCAACGTTCACGAGAGGAATTACTCGGTATCCGAGAAGGAGTGCTTGGCAGTTGTCTGGGCATTACAGACACTGCGGCCCTATCTTATGGGGACCGCTTAATTGTCCATACCGATCATTCTGCCTTACGCTGGCTGCTCTCTATAGCAGAGCCATCTGGCCGTTTGATGCGGTGGAGACTTTGCTTGTCGGAATTCGACTTTGAAATCCGCTACAAGAAAGGACTCCAGAACACTCAGGCTGATGCACTGTCCCGCTTGGAAACAGGGGCTGAAGCTGCGCCAGACGATGACCTGAAGATACTGTGCTTCGTCGCCGAAGACGTCTCGAGCGATGCAGATGAAGATTGGGAAGGATGGGACATCTACGATGCTGTTTTAGCCGTGTCAGACACGCGCCCAGAACCGGATTCTTTCGTACAGATCAAGCCGGAAGAACTCATCAGGGAGCAGCACACGGACCATTTCTGTACGGAAATTCGTAGCCGGCTGAACGGCAGAGCACGACTGCCTTTCATCGAGAAAGACCAGGGATTCCTCATCCGAACTGACGAGCGCAAGCCACAGATTGTGGTTCCTCACTCACTTAAGTCACGAGTACTGCATTTGTCGCACTATGCGAAGCTCTCAGCCCAACCTGGTGGCAGGAAGTTGTACTACACCTTGAGGAAAAACTTCTACTGGCCAGCGATAGCTTTTGATGCGTACGCCACTGTTCGTAGATGTACCGATTGTAGAGCAAAACCCCAGCGATGGGATCGTCTCTCAAGGCGTTCGAGTCCTTGCCCTCTAGACGAGGTGAACTCAGTGGTGAGCCCTCCGAACACGGATAGTGCGGGTGTAAGACCGCCCGTGGTACGGGATATACTTACGGAGGTTGAGGGGTGAACGGGCTAGATCCAGGAATCCGGCGAAAAGTGACGGAATGGTCGAGAAGGAAGGTACCGTAGAGCGGTGTAAGCCCTAGGCAAAAGGTGGAAAAGGAACGGAAACCAAAGGAGGAAAAGAGAGGAATCCCGCGGCGGGACATGCGGCAAGCGGCAACAGACCCGGCGCCGGGAGACGACGATGTGTATTAAGCCCACGCGGCACAACTCTATACCGAGACGGAAACGCTACTATTTGTGGTGAAAGCAGTACAACTGCACAGTAAGCGAAACAGAAAGTCCGAAGACACGCAATAAATAAGCCCGAGGGCAAGGCCATAATGGTCAGTATTGCCTGAGTGATCCCGAGGGATGAAGCTAACTCGTATCGTACGCGGTGACCCTCCGGCTGGAGTTGTAGACTTCGCGCAGGCGAAACTAGTTTAGAGCCGAACTCGGTTACCCTTTACTGAGGGGCGGAGGTGGCCGCGAGGTCACCTCCCTATATCGTACCCGATTAATTAGTTAAACTAAATTAAAAGAATAAAGTGCACGCTTGTGCAGGTCCACACACGTGGGAGGTGTGCAACCCGCGGCAGCGGCCAGTAAACTATTCGACTATCGAACCAAATTCACCTGTGAAAGGGTCAAAATAACTACGCGCGTACACGCGACCATTCAGTGATAGCCTGCCATTGCTGGCGCCAACCCCAGGGGGCAACAAATAAAATTAGCCAGAAATCCCCAAAATTGGGCCATTCTTCATACAACTTTCCATTACGGATACGTCTCGCATGGCGAGTTATGGAGCATTATCGTCAACGATTCCGCGCACTCGCGTTGTCCTACATATCTCCTTAGCTCGGAGTACCTCGGTTCGACGAGCGAGAACACCTCACGCGAGTGAGCGTAAATACTGAATCCAGTGATGGAAACGTCCAGCAAAACTCTCGTCATCCCGAGCACAAAACAGCCACCTCGCATGCGAGAACGCCTTCGGAGGCCATGATATCAACGCACAACTGCAAGCTTCGACACTGCGAATCCAACGACCAATGAACCAATCGACCAACCGATCAATCCGTGCAACGGATGAAAACGTTCTTCAACGACAGCGGCTTCCCTCAACAGGGGCATCATGCAACACAGTTAATCCCTGAAGGGACTCTCGTATCCGTGAGACAAACACAAACCAAACCTTCCGCAGAGCGGACCACTTCTAACACATACCCATTTGGTTGCGAGCTATCGCATCTGGGATCAATCCATGATTGGAATTGCTCACGCCCGCCGGTGACAGGCGATCATCTTCCAATGAGGTATAGGTTTGCTCTTTTAGCGTGCATCCTTCTGCGAGGAGTATCGGTACCATCGGATTTGATACAGAACTTCCCCCTCGAGACCTGCGACATGACGCACCATTTCCTCCAGGACATACTTCTGCAGGCAGACATCCGCTCTTGGAAAGCACATCGTTGAAAACAGACACTGAGAGTACCTCAACAGGTTCCATTGCCACGTACACCACTCTTCGATCGAGGATATCCCAAGCATTGGGTGCTCCACCACAGGCGCCAGCCTCGGGAAGGCACGTCGTGACAGCGGTGCAAGGCCCTCTTCGGTTTCCGAATCTTCGTTCAACGAATTTGATTCAGATGCCCCCATTATCGTGAGTTCGACGGTTATCCGTTCTTAGTACTGCGTCCAGAAACCGACAAACGGTACCGTCATCGCCTGACAAAGTACTCGGCTTTACGAGGGGTAACATTCGTCGAAACGACACTTGGATGAGTCACTGACAACGCCTGATGGCGGTTTACCCGAGTACGGGGCTCGCGCAGCACTACAGTGCTGGTTCAATGACATCGGTGGACAACGCCCTTTCATTGGCTCTGCACAGCGCCACGTGTGCTTGTGCAACTCAATCATTGAGTTGCATGATGCAATTGGTCCGTCCAAACCGAAGTGCAAACGATTTTCATTGGTCGTGCACTGTGCCACGTCTTGCTGCTGCCAGCGTTTCCGATTGGCTCGGAGAATGGCCAAGTGTCCATGTGCCATGTAGTCCGATTACGGAGTCCCACGCGCTGTGCCAAGCCAAAAAATTGGGCAATTAAATTGCGCGCGCCGTTGCGGGTACTGGACAGTGCACAACGCCGGACTCGGCCCTTCATTCGTGAACAACAAACAGCTTCCCGACAGGGAGATTTCACGTAGGCACCGTGATGATACGCAGCGCGCAGCGCCTGCCTTGTCGCGTACAGGCCCGCAGTCGGCGACACACTCAGAGTGTACATCAGCACTAGGCGCACCGTGCAAACGGTATATCCATGAAATGGAGTCACCGCGCCGTTGATCAACGAACACAGTTCGTGTCTATGGCGTCTTGCGCGTACCGTAGCGACTCCGCTCGAGCTGAATTATTCTTTAGAGGAACAACTGAGCGTCAATGCTTCTTCCTTCTCAACCGAACTTCGGTCTTCATCACTTCTAATCTTCATCGAACTTCGATTCTTCTAACTTCATCCTCACGTGCTTCTTCACTACCATTCACAGTACACCATTAGACGGTAATTCGCTTCCTCCCATAAATGGGTATCCGTAAACCGGAGTGTAACTCTTCTTATCCGTAAGCCGGAAAATCTTCTTCATCCCAAGGTAACCACTTTCCCAAACGGAACCAACAAGTTCAACTTGACATCCTGATAACTCACTCTCTGAGCCAACCCAACCGAGTCTGTTTCGCGTTAACGCGTTAATCCTCCGCATAATGCGGTTGTTCCGGATCAGCGGATACTGTTTTCACAGCGCGCTTCTCCTTCGCTTCGCGAATGCGCCGTATCGCGACTTAGGACTTCCCAGACTGGGCTTCACTTCTGACATCTGACTCTTCTTCTCGCGAGCGAGCTTCACCGACCTTCGATACTTCAGTAACTGGTACAGCGGTGTCTTCTCGGATTGCGAGTTCTTCAGCGTTCTGAATGCGCGAATCTCCAACTGGAGCGGCTGTGTTCTCAGCACTATTACGAATTCCAACAGATGGAGAACCGGGCGACACCGGAGAATAAGTAGTTGCATTAGATGCATCAGCGTTGCCCTCCCCCTCCTTAGGAGTCGCCACGGGCTCCATAAGGAGATGGTGTGGGGGGATAACCCGTGTGAACACTCGTGTAGAGTTGGTTGGGTTATTTCAAGTTAACGTAGTTGAATCTCTCTGTTCAGAGTCACCTAATTTAGGTAGATCCGATAGACCACGATCCGGGTGCGGAAGAATCGCGGGACGCGATGGCGTAGCATCCTTTGACGGAACTTCTTCCTGTAGAGGATCCCTGATTGGGTATTGGTTGTAGGTTGTCCGGAAGGCGGAGTAGGTGCCAGTACGACGCGATCACGCGATACACGCTCGTGTTGCTCATCAATGTCGATCAAGACGGTATCTGGAGTAACAGAAATAAAGTGATACGGTCCATCGGCGATCGGAGACAGCTTATGTCGTCGTTCCTTCTCAGGATTATAATCCTTTCGTAGGAAGACGTAGTCATTAGCTTTCACCATTGATGGTTTGCCGCGTAACCGGCTGTCGAAATTTCGCTTGTACGCGAGTTGAGCCTTCTCCATGGCCTTCCGGGCTACCGGTACCATCTTCTTCAACCAATTCTTCTACGTGTCCCTGTACAAACCCGTCGACGGGAGAGACGAAAGCGTCGCTTGAGCTTCAATTGCCACAGGTGGCGGAATCCTTGAGAGAACCAATTCAAACGGCGACAGCGACGTAACCCGATGTACCTGGGTCTTTTATGCGTAAGTTATCGCATCAGTGTACAGGTCCCAATCTTTTGGGTGATTCACAACGTAGGATCTCAATGCGTTTAGCATCGTACGGTTACACCGTTCTACCTGTCCATTGCACTGGGGATGATATGTTGTTGTAAACAAATTATTGATATCCAAGATACGACAAACGTCCTGAAAGAATCTCGATGTGAACTGCGAGCCATTATCTGATAACAGATGAGCGGGTGGTCCGTAAACGAAAACCCAATGCGTCACAAACGCTTGTGCCACAATACTGGCGGTTATCCGTTGAAGCGGAACAGTTCGCAAGAGCTTCGAAAACCTGTCCGTGATAACCAAAAGGTAAGGGTGACCGCGGGCGGTTTTAATCAATTCACCAAGAATTTCGATAGCGACGAACTCCAACGGGGAGCGAGCTGGGAACAGCGATAGTTTCTTTGACTGACGCCTCAACTTGACGCTGTTCTTAGTGCATTTCGTACACGAACGGCGCACTGCACAGCAGTCGAATGCCATGGCTGGCCAATAAAAGTCTCTGCGGAGAGTGAGATATAAGTTCCTGCCACCAGGGTGTCCCCCAATCTTTGCATAGTGGGATATATGGAGAACCTTCCATGGTAGGCAGTGTGGAACCACAATTTGAGGGCGTGGCCCAACAATCCTAACAAGGAATCCCTGATCGTTGGTTAGAAAGGCTATCTTGAATCCCCCGCTGAGTCGGGCCCTTATCTGGGTACAGAAAGGATCCCCGTGTTGTTCACGTATTACCAATTCAGCGGTAATGGGTTCCAATGAACCGGGTAACGGTGTAACCGGTCCGGTGGCGAGTATGTCGTCGCAGACGTCCTCCAGATAGTCTGGTTCTTCCTCGAATTCTTCAGCCAAGAAACAGGGGATGTCGTCGTCATCGACAGGTTCTGCTTCACCAGAAGTTCCCAAGCGGGAGAGCGCATCTGCCTGCAAGTTCAGGGTTCCCCGTTTGCACCGCACATCAAAATCGAATTCGGATAAACGGAGACGCCAAAGCATAAGGCGACCCGATGGCTCGGAGATCTTCATAAGCCAGCGGAGAGCCGAATGATCGGTATGTACCTAAAAATGGGTTCCCATAAGATAGAGTCTTAAGGTAGACAGCGCCCAAACGACGGCGAGACACTCTTTCTCAGAGACTGAGTAATTACACTCATGCACGTTCAATGAACGAGACCAGTATCCAACTGGACGTCGCTCGCATTCCTTCGAGACTTCAAACAATGCACACCCCACTTGGTGGTCACTGGAATCAGTATCAACTTAAAATGGAAGCCCTGGAGTGGGCAACGCCAAAATCGGGGGAGACGTAACAGCGTCGATTAACGACGAAAAGGCGGATGCTTCCGCATCGCCGAATGGTTCCAGTTTAACTGGCTGTCTTTTCCTGAGGAGAGAATTGAGAGGCGCTGCAGTATCAGCGAAATTCGGGACGAACCGAATGTAGACATTACACAAACCGAGAAATGATCGGAGTTCCGTTTGAGTTGTCGCATGTTTTGCTTCCTTCAGCGACTTCACCCTTACCTCGTCAACCGAGAGTTTCCCTGGGCGCATAATGTGGCCCAGGTATTTCACCGAGTCGGTAAATAATTCGCATTTCTTGAGCTTCAAGGTAACACCTGCGTCACGCAAAACTTGCATCACTTCCTTCACATGGGACATATGTTCATCCATACTGTTGGGAAATACGACAATGTCGTCCAAGTACACAAGACAAGTCTTCCACTTGAATCTGGCCAACAGAATGTCAATCGCGCGCTAAAACGTAGCGGGAGCATTCGTTAGCCCGAAAGGCATCCGTTTGAAACGGTACAGTCCTTGGTGACATACAAACGCGGTCTTATCGCGATCTTCCTTTCGAATTGGACCCTCCCAGTAACCCCAATTGGCGTCAAGGGCGGTAAATACTCTGGCGCTTCCCAGCGAGTCGATGTACTCATCCATCCGTGGAATCGAATACACGTCTTTGACGGTAACGGCGTTGAGTCGCCTGTAATCGATGCAAAAACGCCACGATTCATCCGACTTCGGAACAAGTACAACGGGCGATGCCCATGACGACTGAGCTGGCTCAATTACGTCCGCACATAGCATCTTCTCGACTTGAGACTTTTCTTCTTCCCGCGCTTTCCGGCCTGCCCGATGCGGGTGTTGCGCGATTGGGCGAGTATCTGGGATCAGATCAATACGGTGCTCCGTAATTCCAATTGTTCCAATGGAACCGTCTCACATGGGAGTAAATTCTCTGAGCATGTCTCGCAACCTCTCGCGATGAGACGCTGGGACATGGTCCAGATTCAACTTCTCTAATTCCTCAACAGGATTCGTCTGTTCTGTGCCAGGGGGTAGCGCTGATTTAACCGGAATGAACTGTCGTTCGTGGCCCGAACTAACTAGATTCACCTTCTCAGTAGCGACTGCTTCCGGTACGGCGGAGTTTCCATTTCTGGATGAATCCGACAAAACGCAGTTTCCAGGACGCATCTCCCCCTCCTTGGCTTCAAGCACAGCGAGAACCTCGGACATTGGGATTCTCGTCTGTACAAGCGCCTTCGGATGCGGCAGGACCGAACCCAGTACCTAGTTTTTGACTAGCCACTGAGTGGTTTTGCCAAAGTTGGCAACCAGTACCTTGAAAGGTTGATCGGGCTCGATAGAAACAACACCATTAGCTAAAGCGAGCTGTCGCTCATCGTACAGCGATGAGAACGGTTGAACTAGTCGAATTCCATGTTGTTTGGAGACGCACTGCACCCACACCTGGGATTCCGGCGGGATTGAAACGGATTTCGCTATGCGAAGCTTTGTTGATTTCGGATCCACGTTTGGAACCTCCTGAGCCACAGGTAATGGAACGCGCTTCCGGATTGCGCGCTTCAACGGCTTCCGAACAATCGGAATGGTTGTACCGTCTTCCATTTCTACTGTTTTCGCCCTTGGGCGTATCGCTTCGACAAAGCGGTCGCAAAAATCACAAGCGAGTGTAACCGGTGGAGCGAGTGAATCGCAGACAACAAATTCAAGTTTCACCACGTAGGTGCCAAGTCTCACTGTGAGAGTTAAGTAACCAACTGTGCGCGACGGGTTATTGTTCGCGTCAGCGATATCCAAGCCTGGACCATAGCGAACGAATTCCCGAAGTGCCGGGGGCACTAACGAAGAGTGAATGAGATTTGGCGCAGCGCCCGTGTCCAACACGGACAGTTGACGAACCATAAACTGGTGTGATAAGCCGAGGTCGGCGTAAACCTTATAATTCCTCTTGGCCATCACAAGGACTCTATCCGGGTTACGGAAATTTCGGGACCGTACCCACGGACGACGGAGAACCGTTAAAAGCTCTGAGTCCACGTCAGATTGAGCCAACTTCTTCGTAAGCATCTTGCTTTCAAGGGAAGTGACCTGGGAGCGAAGCAGCGGCGCCTCGGGCGTCTCCAACTTCGGCTCAGGAGACGCCCCTCCTGCAGGGGGAACTCCCAAGTTTAGTTTTTCTGGGCTGGTTCCGCCGGTGAAGGCGTTCCCTGTCCAGGGTTGGGAACTGAATTCCCGGTATCGGGGTGAATCGCAGTCATCTGTTCGGTCGCATTCCGAGTTTCCTCTACACGACCGTTCTGTCCTGTACCAGGGTTGCCAAACATGGACTTCTGCGCTTCATAATTCTTACTCGGTACACGAGCCTTGTCAGCTGATGACAGAGATTCATACCACCAGATAATTTTCGGTTACTACCGGGCGGGCAACATGCATACAGGTGCAATATGACCGTGTCGGTAACAAATGTGACAGATGGCCGTTACCGGCTTATCGAAAGATCGATTACCATCCATCCGACGCTGCGGTTGCGCATTAACCCATCCTGGGCGTGAGAAACGGCTTCCGTTATTCGCATAAGCGAGTGGGGCGGCCGGTACCCGTTGTCCTCCCATATAAAGAGCTGGGTCACTTTCCGAAGTCGGAGCTGTCGACGACGGAATCTCAGAAGACCCGTACGAATCGGGATGACCTGCAATGAAATGCACATTATCCAAATCCGGATTGACGGAATTCCCACGTTCCAGTGAAGAAGATGGAGATGACTCGTGTACGAGAAGAGCCCTCGAATGGTGGGGATTCTTAGGGTTGCGAGCACGCAAGACTTCGCCCTCCGCTTGGGCAAACTGGACCAGTTCCAGATACGTAATTCTACGTTTGTCGTCGCGAACACGGGCGACTAAAGCCCTGATTGAAGGGATCAATCCATCCACGAACATCGTGCATCTTTCCTCAGCGGAATAAACGTTACCACAGCGATGAAACGCTTTGTTCAACCTAGTTGAGTAAACGGTTTCGGTCTCTTCAGTCTTCTGTTTAGTATCTCGCAGAGCGAGCGTCGCGTTGTGAATCGCGCTTCCTGTTGCATATGACCTCAGGAGGTATTGGACCGCTTCCGGCCAACAACTGACACCTCCCTCAGATGCACGGGACGACCCTCGGACCGAGTTAAACTGATCTTCAGCCATCCCTGACAGAAAATATGGTAAAGCGAGAAACGCTTGCGCCTCGTTCATACCGAGAATGTCGGCTTCCTGCACAAAGCGGGCCAGGAAGTCCAGTACCAGAATCGGATCCTCGCCATCGAATTTCTTCGTAAAGACGATATTCAGTCTTCTGATGTGGTCCATCACCTTACCGGTGCTTCGCGAGCTGCACTTGACGATGAATGGTCCAATCGTTAATAACGATACGATAACAGCTTTTTGTGGAGGAGATTCGTTGGTTTCAACTTCTTGAGTCCAAGATGACGTCTAACCTTCTCGCGAAAGCGAATCACTCCTTGAATGGCATGTGTCGCCTTCGACTTCGTTCCGCGGGATCGACTCCCATACCGTTATCGGTCTTCCTCACTGTCCGAAGAACTGGATGAAGTAGATTTCGCAGAGCGAACGCTAGAATTGGAACTAGACGAATCCGAGTCGTAACGGAGTTCCTTTTTGGATCGTCGATTTCCGTGATACGAGGATTGGCGTGCCGAGCGCTTAGAGGCTTCTTTCTTCGCATTCTTCGCATCAGATGCGTTATCCATCCGGATGATCTCTTCGAGAGTAGACAACCGAGTGGTGAGGCGATCGATTTCAGCTCGATGCTCCTGAATAGAGGAATGGTAAGCTTGAACAAAAGCGGCTGGTGCACCCAGACTTTCCAAAATGGAATTCACGTCTTGACGTAAGACACGAATGTCATTGGTCAGGTCTCCGATTTCAGCTTGGTCAAGCTTCCGTTTGAGATACTGCAGATCCTCGAACAACGAGTTTTGCGCGAGCTGACTGACACGCAGTTGAGCCTCGAGGTACGAGTATCCAGGGGTTTCAACCACATTGTCTGGGCTTTCCGTGGCCGGAGTACCCGTAACGGGCGGAGCTCCTGCCGTGGAAGCGGCCATCGGACCCGAAGGGACTGACGAAGCTCTCCGGGGTTCCGGGACCTGTTCATTGTCAGGCGACCTTGCGGGTACGGAGGCGCGAGAACGCGGAGGCCTAGGCGGAGGCAAACCAGCTTCTCTGGCCACACCGTTTCGAGGGTTGGGCGCAGGTAGCGCCATACCGGGCCACGGTGTACCGAACAGCGGTAAGATCAAATTAACAACGAGAGGTCTCGATACTCCTAAGAGTAAGTAACGAACAACAAATAAAACACTCTAGAGAGTCCACTGTTCCACAGTAGCTTCCCAAAAACCAATTGATCACTAATCGTGAGACTCCTCGACAAGAACGAGAACGAAAGAAAGAATCCAACTCGTTCTAAGTCGGGAGACCACTTGTAGATCAAAACCCCAGCGATGGGAACGTCTCTCAAGGCGTTCGATTCCTTGCCCTCTAGACGAGGTGAACTCAGTGGTGAGCCCTCCGAACACGGATAGTGCGGGTGCAAGACCGCCCGTGGTACGGGATATAATTACGGAGGTTGACGGGTGAGCGGGCTAGATCCAGGAATCGGGCGAAAAGTGACGGAATGGTCGAGAAGGAAGGTACCGTAGAGCGGTGTAAGCCCTAAGCAAAAGGTGGAAAAGGAACGGAAACCAAAGGAGGAAAAGAGAGGAATCCCGCGGCGGGACGTGCGGAAAGCGGCAACAGACCCGGCGCCGGGAGACGACGATGTGTATTAAGCCCACGCGGCACAACTCTATACCGAGACGGAAACGATACCAATTGTGTTGAAAGCAGTACAACTGCACAGTAAACGAAACAGAAAGTCCGAAGACACGGAATAAATAAGCCCGAGGGCAAGGCCACAATGATCAGTATTGCCTGAGTGATCCCGAGGGATGAAGCTAACTCGTATCGTACGCGGTGACCCTTCGGCTGGAGTTGTACAATTCGCGCAGGCGAAACTAGTTTAGAGCCGAGCTCGGTTACCCTTTACTGAGGGGCGGAGGTGGCCGCGAGGTCACCTCCCTATATCGTACCCGATTAATTAGTTAAACTAAATTAAAAGAATAAAGTGCACGCTTGTGCAGGTCCACACACGTGGAAAGTGTGCAACCCGCGGCAGCGGCCAGTAAACTATTCGACTATCGAACCAAATTCACCTGTGAAAGGGTCAAAATAACCACGCGCGTACACGCGACCATTCAGTGATAGCCTGCCATTGCTGGCGCCAACCCCAGGGGGTACCAAATAAAATTAGCCAGAAATCCCCAAAATTGGGCCATTCTTCATACAACTTTCCATGACCGATACGTCTCGCATGGCGAGTTATGGAGCATTATCGTCAACGATTCCGCGCACTCGCGTTGTTCTACACGGATTGCGCGAAGAACCGCGTCAAACTGCGGAAGTATTCCAAGAAGTTGGTACTCTTCCCGGTTAGAGCTCCACTGGAGTTCGTGGCTATTGACTTGCTCGGTGAGTTTATTCGCACCCGTCAGGGAAACCGGTTTCTACTGTTGTTCACCGACCGCTTTTCTAAACTGGTACGGACTGTGCCTTTGAAGAAGGTTACCGCCAGTGCCGTGGCCCAAGCTTTCGTCACACACTGGGTTTTGTCTACAGACCGCCGATTGATTTTTTATCGGATAATGGATCGCAGTTCGCCGCTAAGTTCTTTCAAGACGTCTGCCGCATCTTGCCGATCCAAAACTGGTGCACGACAACATATTATCCCCAGAGTAATGGGCAGGTTGAAAGCTTTAACCGCACAATGCTCAATGCATTATGGACATTCGTTGCCGAGCATCCGTCGGAATGGGATCAGTACACCGATGCGGTGACGTATGCCTACAAGACGCAGGTCCATCGTACTACTCAGATCTCGCCGTTCGAACTTATGCTATCACGCGTTCCACCGTCGGTGGTCATCGAGTAAGTGGGAAACAGCACAACGCTGCACACGCGCGCACACTGCGCCAAGTGTATGGCTTCGCCGGCGACCCGCCTCCAGTGGAGGACAACAGCACGCGAGCCAGGCACGTGCCTGCTGTAAGGCTTGCGGCAGCCGAAAACGGAAATTCCGAATTCGAATCGGCAGCGCACAGCCGTGCAACGGCGCAGGCCCCATCACCAGCAGTGAGTGGCGAAACGGCGCCACGGCGCGCACACCAGCACCACTCGCTGGCACACGGCAAGGCGGACCGTTCACCCTCACGACGGGAGATCCCGCCGGAACGCCGGAAGCTCGCTCTTCGAGAAGACCAAAGTAAGGTCACAGGCGGACAACACGGGGTGGAAAGCCAGAAATCTGGAAGCCTGAACGTCAGGAACACACAATCCTCACCAGGACCACCTGGCGTGCAGAATGCACTGCCGTCAGGACGGAAGCGGTTTGGTACCGACGCCCACGACGGGAAAGCCACCAAGGACACCCGAGAAGAGGGCACAATAACGGAACCGCACACTGAGCAGCGTGTCCTCGACAGGGAGTACGCTTTGGACCGTCTGATTAGTCACGGCTACGCCTCTGATGGAGAGCTATTGTATCGAGTGCGTTGGTACGCCTGTCCTTCTTCGAAGGATACACATGAGCCTATCGAGCATCTTCCTCGCTCTAAGGTCCTACAGTACCACCGTCGCACACGGACACCGATACCGGCTACGTTGGACAGAGCCCAAGTGGGTTGACCACCCACAACTAGTGAGTTATGCCGTCTCGGACGGAATATGCCGCTTCACGCGGATGGAATTGCATCATGCAAAACGTGCCGCTTCACGCGGATGCAACGATGTTGATATTAAGAAGGCGCTCTAGGCGGACGCTACTGAAAAGCAGCAATATGCCGCTCTATGCGGACAGTCTCTGCCTCAGCAGACAAGCCGCGAAACGCGGAAGCCACTTACAGTGGAGAAGAAAATGAAGAAGAAAGAAGCCTAAGAAGAAGGAGAAGAAGCCAGGACACTGGAAGGAAGACTAAGAAGTTTTATCGCTACAGCCGCTTCTGCGGAAAGTTACCATCTCTCGTGGGCCATTCGCAAGACCCTCGAACGAGGCATTGCCCTCTGAGAAGGCGGAGAACAAGAAGGAAAATTCGAGCCATGCCGGCAACGGTTTGATGAATTACATCTACCTTACGGGGCATGATTTACAGTCTACACCACCCCTAGGTGCCACTACATGTCGCACATTGCCGAATCTCGTCGGTTTCTTTGCTGCAGAGACGGATTTACATTCGCCATTACTGGGAAATTGCGCTTGACCGTTCTGGGTGGTATCTGTTTCACCGTTCTACGGCATGTCCCGATTCCGTTTATTGACGTTATGCCTTCATTTGGGACGAAGGTCTGAGCACTACAGTACTGCTGATACACTGGATCGGACTTGTGCTGTCTCCGTCACACGGCATTTCCGAGTATCTCAACGTCGCTAGGCCACCTCTGTGGATTGTATTAAGCCCCCGTATGAGGTCTCTTTCCTTGTGAGAAGGTTGGGCGCGAAGTTCCGAAGTCATATCGGTTTGTCAATAAACTTGCGCTTTTGGGATGTCCGAACTGGAACGATCACGTTTGACCCACTTAATCAAGGGCAAATTCCGATCTCTCGGTGCGAATCGACTTTAATTAGAGAGACTTAAACTTAACCGAGACGGTCTACTGCCGCCTACAACGGTTCCTGGGTTATGGCGTTCGCGAAACACCCCTCGGTTGAGCTATCTTTAGCACAACTTGGGAGTGTGCTCTCTCCGCAATGCGGATGCCGATTACTCCGGAAACTGGCGTCCAAACAGAGCTTCGGTAGAGCTACAAGGAATGTCAAGAAATGCTGACTTCCGTTGTCATTCAAGCCGCCGAGCGGAGGTGTTCAGTTCGCCGAATTTCGGTTGTTTACAGTGAGGCCGAACCAAAACGACCTCGTTTGAAGCACTTTCCGGTCTTCAAATCCGGCTTTCTTTGGCTCAATCGTCTCGTACGAGTCAAGAAGATCACCGGAGAAGCCGGTTTGCTCCGTGCTTGACGGAAAGCCGAAAACTAGGAACTGCCGATATTGGTGAAGGACCTACTGTAGCCGATACCAGTCGGGAAGTTTTGCTAGAGAACGACCACTGTCCTGGACTGGAGCCTCGCCGGGGACGATGTAGGACTGGCTGGGATGTATGTATCGAGAGGTACAGCCGCTCGGATGCGGAAAGGGAACCCAAAACTAGGGATTTCAGCGCACGACCTGGGTAACCTGCAGGCAGTTCGAACATATCCAGCCAACGGAGTCGGTATCTCAGCCTGAGAAGGAGGAGATGTAGAGCAAAACGCCCTTTCTGGGGATGCACCGAGGTGTTTTTCATAGTTTGTTGATCCGTTACCGGCTTCGACACCTCAAGTTATGAGAGGCTACTGTGGTAGTGGCCCTATTTTGGGGTATGCCTAGGAAGGGTAGTATTTTTGCACACGTGTGCCAAGTTGGCCAGATAGCGGGTGCGCCGTGGCAAGCGTGCCACGGGTGCACATCTGTAGTGTATTGGGCGGCATCGTCGGATAGTTAGATATTTCAATTGATATTTTCAAGTGCCGTATATAAGTGGCGGCACTTGCCGCCACTGTACGGGAAGTAAACCTCAAGGAGGCTTCTGGCTCTGACTTCCTTGCCGCTTGTGAACGGTCTTCGTCCATAATCGGGCAAGCCGCCACAATTCCGGGGTAGTCATCCGACCTCTACCCTTGAGGAGTTCTAGACCGTCGTTACGGCATCTTTTATTGTTTCTTTGTTATTATTTCCGTCATAGGACTCTCGTCTCTCTGCCCTGTTATACAGGTTTTTGTCCGCTAATCTCGGGAATTATTCCCGTTTATCACGAGTCAGTGCACCGTTGCGCGGCTCGTTGGTTGCCCGTTTTGCCCAACACCGTTGGTTCGGATATCTCCACTCGCTGTGGCTCGCCGGAACTACCCGAATTCTACGACGATTCTGCCCACCCCATCCTCCGGCTGCACGCCAAGGACGGGGCTGCCCGGATATACACCCAGCCTGTGTCAGCCCTGCCGGAGGGTTTTACTACCGAACCTACACCTATGGAGAGGGGGGCTCGAACACCGTGTAGGCGCGCTTTTCGCGACGCGGCTCTTGTTTGCCCACTCGTGAGATTGCACCACAGTTTGCTCTCGAGTTGCTTGGTTGCCGGGTATATCTCCGAAATGACGGAACTGTCATCGTCAAATATTAGTAGGTAGTATCTCATCATCCGCAGTATATGAAATATATCCAGACCTCTCCCGTAATCCGAATTGTCTGGAACAGTAGCCTCGAATATATCCCTTCTCTGATCACCACGACCGGTATACAGAGTTTAAGAGAAATCATAAGATTGCACAAGTCTTTGATATACTAATTTGTCTCTCAGAAAAGAATGTAACATTCCTTCCGAACTCGCGAAGCCAGTAGATGCCATTCGCACAGGTAGTACGGCGGTACGCAGTGGCTGCAGTCTATTGTACTCATCCATTTCGCAATTCGTTGTCGTGTACCCCTGATTACGTAGCTCGCAATTATATTGCTCCTTTAATTGCTTAAACCTAAAGTAAAGCTTTGAGTGCTTTTTTAAATCGTTAATAATTCCGGAAACAGTGTTCAATATATCTTTTACCCACTGTAGCTCCCCAACGTTTTGCATGAGCAGATTTCCAAGATGCATTTGGTCGGGACTGGAAACGATGTCGTTGTATTTTGCCGCAAGCTGCTCCTTCGCCTTAATGCAAGTACTGGCATTGTCGCTTACCCCAGCGCACACACGTCTCATATCACCAAACTCTGCAAACAGGGATACTACCGTGTTTACATACAATTTAGCATCACAAGTTGTAGCATCAGTGTAGGTAGACCGCAGAAAGAACGGTTTTCTCGACTTTTTTACTACTGTTATAGTGAGCAACACGTTAATAACATTTTCGTAACTCGAATCCGTCCAGCCGTCAGAAAGAAATGAAATCGTATTATAAAGCACTTACGTCAATCATTCCGGAAAAAGTGCGGGGCGTGCTTAGAAACGGAGCAGGTTGAACAATCGTGGAGCTACAGAACGGAAGTCACGACGAGAAAACGCGGATCAAGCACGCTGTGCGATGGAGAATAGACAGAATCGATAATGGGACGACGGGCCATTCGAGCATATTAAACAGAAAAAAGGGTTTCTGTTCAGATTATATTCTGGCGGGGCGTCAAAAGGTAGGCACAAAGAGGAGCGTTGAATTGAACGCCACTGACCGGGCAAGGCACTGAGTCCTTGAAGGCCGCTTTGACTGCCGGCAGCAAGACCTGCTCCCTGTCGCAGAGTCTGCACGTTTTGCTGTAGCCTACAGCTGCTTACTTCCTACAGGCTGTAGGAAGTAAGCAGCTTTTGCATATTCAACTGAATGGGTTGAAGTACTACTGACACGTTCAATATTTTCTTCCGTGTTGCACGTGTGGTCACTCGCAGTCCGGTACGCATGAGTGACATGGCCGGTTCAAAAGCTTTGTGCGGGGCCTAAAAATTTATTCATATCGTGCAACACTGCTGTCTAGTATACTCGTAGCCGTCCGGTGATTGTTATACGTAGAAATGGGTAGGGTTGACGGGTTTCGTGAAAGCTTTCGGTTGTAAGAATGGCCTTCTTGTATTTAGTCACGCTTTCATATTCGTGATGGGTACAGATTGGGTTCATCCGAGAATAACACTACTCCCACTTTCCCATCAAGTGAGCCAACCAGCGGGCGCTACCGTGACTGTAAGTGGGGCGACGTTTGGGAAACTGTTTCGGGTCTGTCGACCCCGAAACAGGTTCCCAGACGTTCTTTTCATGTAAGCAAAAAGAATTCTACCTATCTCGCATACAAATGTGCAAGTGCCGTGACCGTTGTTGCCCTTCGACGCAATACGCCTTCTCGCCCCATCACCCCTCATCCATGGAACGCAACGACGACTTCTTTTCTGCGACTGCTTATGTGGCACTGCTCGTATTCGCTAGCCGTCGAGGCTGCAACGAACCCAGCAAGCAAAAGGAGGACACAGGGACCAAAAAGTATCAAAGAACGGGCTGTAACATCCACTGCGAAGAAACTGCGTGGCAGCATCCTCAGATGGAACAGAACACGAATCGGGCGCGCGGAAATCCAAGATCGCGTCTCAACGAAAGGCCGGCAATCAACGACAACGACGAAACGACAAGCGCCGGTCAAGCGCACAGGAGCAAAGCAGGACGACGGGCAAGAAGTCAACGGAACAGTCTGGAAGTGCGAGGCAGCGAGCAGGAGACGTCAGGTACTCTGGGGCCTGGTTGGAATGACCCACCATCAGTGTCAGAGTGGCCGGACTGGATCAGAAATACCGCCGGGTCGTTAGCGACAAATGTAACAAAGCTCCGAATTGGAGGGCCAACCGAGCGGAAATGAAGGCCGCGACCTTTGCAGCGGCACAGACCACACCGGGCTTGCAAGAGAGGCATCGAGTCACTGACGGGGCCCGAAGAAAAGGAGGCAACGGGCAAAGAGGAGAGAGGCATAACGCGACGAGAAGCGGGGACGCAAAGTGGGGAAGGAAACCAACCTGGGGGGATGGAAGGGGCGGGGGGAGAGAATCCAGGCGTGCGTGGAAGGGGCCAGGGAGCTGCGCGAGGAGAGGTGCCGGGCGGACAGGGCAGAGGGGAACGAGCCGGCGGAGCGCAAGGACAAAGCACGCCGCCGAATAGGCGAGCGGAGGCGACCCGGCGGGGGGGGAAGGGAGCAGCAGCGAAGGGAAAGGGGGCGAGCGCGCAAGGGGAGGAAGGAAAGAGGGGCCAAAGGCGACGGGGAGGGGGCCGACTCGACGGAGCGCGGGCAACGACGGGGAGCCCATAAGAACGGCAAGGGAAAAGAAGGAGGGGGGCGGGGTCGGCGCGCGCCGGGCAGGACGGCGAGCAGGGACACGCCCGGCCAACCAGGCGAAGCGCGCGAGAAGACGGGCAAGGTGCAGGCCACGGGGGAAACGACCGCACAGGGCGGGTTGAGACAGGCAAGCGCGGCGGGAGAGGCGCAGCAGAACACACAAAAAACTGTGGGGAGAGGCGGGCGAAGAGGGGGCCGGGGAACGGAGGCTGAACAGCGCTGAGGAGGGCAACCGCGGGTGGGAGGACAGGCCAGAAGCGGGGAACGACGGGCAGAGAGCGGCGGCCGGCAGCGGAACCCCCAACAGGAGACGGCCGGGCGGCGAATAAACGCGGAGGACCAGGGCGGGGAAGCGCGGGACGAAGATGGAAACGAGCGGAGGGCCAGCCGGGCGGGAAAACGGGCAGAAACAGACCCACCCAGGGTCGCGCGGTGAGGCCAGGGGCCGGGCCGACGACGGAGCGCGCGAGCGCGGACACCCGGAAACGAAAACGCAAAAAGGCGGTCGAAACAGGGAGCAGGAGGCAGCACACCCACGCGTGGAGCCCGAGACGCCGGGATGAGGCCGAGCGAGGACCGCAACCCAGAGCCAGGACGGGACCGCAGCACGAGGAAGAAACAGACGGGGGGGCGGCCGCCGAAGCCGGAGGCGGGAGACAGCAGGAGGCGAAAGCCCGAAAGAAGGGCGGGGCAGCGGAGGCGTGGAAACGCGGCAGGTGCGCAGGGCAGCGGAGGTACCGAGAGGCGGGCATGCGCGGAAAGAAGCGCCAAGGGGGGGGCAAAAGCAGGAGGGCACAGCGGCCGGGCGGCGCCCAGACAGAGGCCACAAGGGAGCAAAGCCGCGGGAGCCAGCAACGCGGAAGGGCCACCAGCGGGGGGGGCGACATACCAGAGGGGGAGGGCAAGTAGCGGCGCGGCAGGAGAACCAGCAGCCCCGAAAGGCGGCCGGAAGGGCGGCCAAAGGCCGGGGAAGGCACGTGCAGACGGAACGGGGGGGGCCGCGGGGCCCAAGGGGGGCGGGAGAGCGGCGCAGCGCGGGGGCGACGCCGGACGCGGAACGGCGCCGACGAGGGCGCGGAGCAGGGCGCGAGAAAGAGGAGCCAAAACAAGAGGGAGGCGAGAAGAGCCGGGACGCCCCTGGGGAAAAACGCCGAGAAGCGGAAAGCAGGGGCTAAAGACGCGCGGAACAGAGGGGCGGGAAGCCGAAGGCGGGCGAAAGCAAGGGGGCATCAACCAGATCGGAGGAGCGCGGGACAACGGCGCGGAGCGGACAGGCAAACAGCGGAGAACGCCACAAGCGGCCCGCGACGGCAGGGCAGGCGGAGGCGCGAGGAGAGAGACTGCAAAACGGCAGAGCAGGGGGAGGGGGCAGCGGGAAGGGTCGGGAGGGAAGGCCAAGAAGGGACAAGCGAAGGAGCCCCGCGAGCCGGGCACAGGACGCACCGAGAAAGAAGAAGGCGAAGGCGAAGAGAAAGACGGCGCGAACGCGAAGGAAGGGGGACGGGCAGGCGCCAGGCGGGGGGGCCGCCAGCGCGGGACAGGAGAAGAGGAGAGAAAACGGAGCACCAGCACCAAGGAGCGCCGCTGGGAGAAGAGGGCAGAACGTGACGAGAGGGCAGGGAGCAGCCGGCGCGACCCACGAGGCAAGGACGGGCAGGGCGAGTGGGCAAGAGGACGCGAGAAGCGCAATGAAGGCAGCTACCGACCAGCCAGGCATAAACAGCGGGGCGTGGACCGAGCCCCGCACGCCACGCCGGCCAGGGCGCGGAACACGCGGGAAGGGCGGAGAGAGCACGGAGAGAAAAAGCCAAGGGGGGGGGGCAGCAGAGAGAGGAGAACCGTAAACCAGGAGGGGTCGAGCGCGCGGCAGCGGACCAATCGGGAGGAGTAGAGGGAAGCAGGAGCGGGCCACGGCCCACCGGGGGGGGCCGCCGGGGGTGCAACGCGGGCGCGGGAAGCCGCGCGCCCAGCGGAGGCAACGCCCAGAGGGGCGCACCGAGCGGCGGGGCGGCGCGCGCAAAAGGGGCGCGCAAAGAGCGCCCG